>QOCX01000403.1:0-77508 GCA_005959815.1 Sarcophaga bullata | reverse complement strand
TTTTTTATAAAATTAATACTAATATTTATTAAAATAAACTGTAAGTAGTGTGAAAAAAAAGGAAAAACGATCATAACAATTTTCAAACGAAATAGTATCGTATATTAATTCTACAAAACCTAATGAATATCTAATAACTTGTATAATGGTGTAAACAGGGGTCTAACTATTAATTTCTATTAATAATGATGATTAATGATGGTCTCTTACGACGTCCACCATATTCATTCCTTACATATTTTGCGCCATAGCCTATGATAGTTACGTTTCTTCATTTCAGGATTAATATTTTTTTGGTTTGGAACTCGAGTTTCCCATTTATAATAGTACCAAGCCCACAGATACGTAAGATATTGCAAACACAGCGATTAGTAACCGTCTTATGCATGGGCGAATTTATGCGCCTTGTATAAATATCTCTCATCCTGTGCTTATCAGTCTTATTCAGTCTTAAATAGCTCCTAAACTATCCTTGTGATTTTGTATACGGTGCTATTGTTCCATATTTTGGTTTTTCCTACTTTATCGTTTGGTATTTGTATTCGATATTTCTGCATTATGCATATATCGTTCAATATATTGGTAATGTAGGCTTTTTGGTAATAAGTTTCACCATAATTTGAGACCAACAGGCCGTTTGAGGTTTCTTGTATTGCATCCATATCTCATTTTGTTTGAGAAAGATCTGCAAGTTCATTTTTAGTGCGGAAAGTGACGTTGTCCTTAAGAGATTATAATGTTTTCTAACTACCGGAGTGTATGCCTATGTGCTATTCTTGTATAGCGATCATATTTAGAACTTATGGCAACTTATGACCTACAGCCCTCTAGATGATATCTCGTTTTTCAGATTTCCGTCCAACATAACCAATCCGATTGTTTGCAACAGGTGGTAGACTTTGTAATATATTCAGACCTCCTAAGATTTCAGTATATATAATATGACCCAACTTGTAATCATCAATTTTCAAATCCAATAAAAAAGAACATATTTATGGCCACTTAAGAACTGCTGTAAATTCTACTTATGCAGCTAAATTTATATGAAAATTTGTATGTGATATCTTGTGAGGACATAAGATCTGCAGTGTGCTACATTGTAGTACAAAATATTACGAGTAGGAAACAATTTGAAATATTTGTCTGAATAGTCTCCAATTTCAGTTTTGACCAATAGTACATGGTATCAGTTTGAATGTTTGAGATCTTGTTAAACAACGTATCGTCGTTAGGATCTCTTTATGTGGTCTTTGATTTTTATGTATTATTTAATATGTTAAATACAATAGACGCCACATAAAACACAACAATTTTGTAACTGCAGAATCAGATAATCTTCACAGGTATTAATTATAATAAATGTAGCAGCATGAATTATAACCAAAACAAATAAAAACAAGCAGTTCATTAAGTTTTTATCGATCATGCCCCTTAAAAGTTTTTCGCGATACACAATACACCAGAGAGCAAATAGCCATTTATCATTCAAGCTGATAGAATTCTATTTTTCTCATTGATGGTACTTGCTTCGTATCCAAAGCAATGCCGGTATGCTTCGAATACAGTTATTACAGCTTGGTATGGTAAACCAAGTTATCATATTGCAAGGAGATCTACCCGCAACAGACTTTATAAACACTGTCAAGAGGTCTATTGTAACATTAACTTGACAGTCATGTTGTTGACTTCTCCGAGAAATGCACCAGGCCAAATTAGTAGAAAAAGAGATTTACAAATTACGAAAAGCGGACATTGGTGGACTACAGATTGCCTGAGTTAATTATGTATTCTGGATGGTGCAGAATGCAGCCTCTCCTACGAATAGAATGAAACCATAAGGAAGACTCTGTGGAAGGCAATGCGCTTTACAACATCCTACTACTTTTTCCTATAAGTCTGCCGAATCACATTAATAGTTATTGTTGGTTTCCAATGTCACGAGTATTGCCATTTGCCATGACTTAATATAGCTCCATAAAAAGAAATCCAGAAACGTTTAATCGCACGAACGTGGGTGCTGATGAACGGGACTAATTTTAGAAAGAAAGTTGTCGCAGACATGTCGAATGCATATATCGAAATAGTTTCAACACATTTTGAAGCAAAAATCAAGATTGCATAAGTTACAGTGGTACTAAACGAGGAACTATTAAATCCGGAGTGCTTACACTCGGAGAATACCGTATTGCATACATCGCGTTTTTAAAATCTCTATTTCATGTATGATACTGTATTGCAATAATTCTCTCATTCCCTGCACAAATCTCTTCACTCTTAGCACTAATTCTCTCATTGCTGCGAAAAAAAATAGAAATTAGCCTAAATGCGAAGGTGCAGAGTAGTTGCTTGTTATCGCTATGCCTTTAAAATAGTAATCATTTCCATGAGAGATTGTTGTGCTTACTGTGTTGCGTCTATTGTGTTTATGTGTAATATGTTATTGTGCATTAAATTCAGAAATAAGTTGTTATCGTTTCTATATCATCTATCAAATTGAATGCCCGAACTTATTATTTGCTATTGAAAATCTACTTGATTTTTTATTGCTTACGATTTTTATTACTATCTACTTACACTTTCGAAAGTATGCAAATTTCTTAACTATTCTCCTCGATCCAGTAGGTATCGAGACATTTCATAGTAAATCTCACTTTTAGGCAATTGATTCATTTCCATATCTTGGTATCACATCATTAAAGTTTGAAATCGTATCGCAACTGACCGAAAACAAATTCACAACTAATACTTTGGACATGTTGTTGCTTATGCTAATGTAGATAATTTCTCTAATTTCTTATCTAAGATATATTAAAGAGAAATAAATATTAAAAGCTGCTCAGAACTTTGCCCCAAACATGCCACTTGAACTGCAAATATTCAGATATATTTCTGAATATCATAAAATTGCTGATTGCAAGAATTAAAATCTTGCAATTTTTTTAATACCTGAAATTGTTGTATTATTTCTGGATCAAAGTGAAACGTTTTCATTTACTTATTCGAAAAAGTTGTTTTTGCAAAATATGTATACAGAGTGTACATATGTATGTATCATGAATGCGACATTAATGCTAACAAAGAAAAAAGTAATTACACAAATACACTCAACTGCAAAAATCTGCGTACACGAACGAAAGTTAAAAGTATACGCTACTTTTGGCAGTTGAAATAAACATTATTCATTTGATTTTTTTTTCATAACTAGGCATATAGCAAAATAATAAAAAAAAACGAAATTTTTCTGAAATTATGCAATCTATTGAAATAAAAAGTCGGATAAACACGGTTAGTGAGAATTTCATTAAGACGATTTGGCATTGATGGAACCAATATTCGTGGCATTCGCAGGAGATCTTTCCCCATTATTTATTTAATACCGTTTGAAGCATTTACTTTCGAGTTATTAAGTGATTTTGTATTTATCATTCCACCAAGTATTAAAAATGCTCAATGCTTAGCGTTAAATGCAGAAATTGCTGCTTTCAAAGACGATATGAAAATATTACAAGAAGACTGCACATGTTAAATATGTCAGTTAAAGATGCACATTTCAAAAAAAACCTTGAATGTGATACTGCAAACACAGCTTTCCCAACAATTACAAGAAATAATATGCTACTTAGAAGAATTTGTACAGACCCTCCTCCAACTAACAATGGGCGCAGTATAATACTATTGTCTTGAGCCAGTAATTTTTTTTAACAAAGTATTATTTTACCGCATCGTTGATTTCGTAGCAACTGATCCTATATCGACAATATTATCACGCCGAGGATTATATTTGAGCAATGTATTTAGCACAACGCTACATTGTATGCTGTTTTCGCACAAGAAAGAATCGGTGTCCCATCCATCTAATTTGATTATAATTAATGTGATTTGAATACTGAGTCGCTTCAAACAGACGCATAACTAACAAAAACTTCAACCAACAGTGAAAAAATATAAGTATGGGTAGTTGGGAAACAACTTACGTAAAAACTATGAAGTATCCCACACTCAACGCTAGAGTGTAACCCGCAATGACAGAAACTGGCATGTCATGTAAACAATTAAAATCAATGTCTAATGATAGATTAAGTTGGAAATTCAATACAGATATCTTAAGCTCCTAATAGGAATATGGATAATAATAAAAAAAATTGATTCTAATACCTACTTACGTTAGTTTAAGCTCTAAATTGTTAATTACTCACTTGACAAGCAGCCCTATATTGTTATGTAACCACTAGAGCGTTAAAACTTTTATGCCAAAAATTCATCTACGTAAACCGTAAACATTCGTAAACCGTATTTTATTGCAGAACTCTGTAGGCCCATTTCAGTATTCTTTAGCAAAATTAGTTAGTAAATCAAATCCAATTTTAAAGTATAGTTGTTAAGGGTAAAATCTCATGTTAAAATATATAAAAGAGTTTGTACGCAGATTTATGCTGCCGAGTGTATGTAAACCAAACATTCGTATAGACATGAAGGTGCTCATTTTTTTGAGCACCTTCAAACACACTATTAATACGATAAATCACATTATAAAGAAGAGTCATTTCTAGAATTGTTTATTTATTTCTCTGTTTCTCTCAGTACTTTCTTTCGTTTAGTCTACATGTGCAACCACCTCACCACCATGTTTGCTAAACGTTTTACGAATAAAAATACAATCAAGTTAATGCTGTTATTATAGTTTTTTTTTTTTTTACAAATGGGCAAACAGTCAGACAAACATTCCGACGGCTTAATGTAATGCTTATGGTTTTAAAAAGTCCTTAACATACACTTGAAAATAAAATTGTGGAGCAAAACAAGGATAACGACTACAATGATAATACCAACATTAATGGGAATACTTCTCTTAACTTGAACATGCTGAGAGTACGTTCAAGTTATGCACCTGTCATCTTAACATTGCTGAGCATTAAAATATATTGTATGTTCATGCTTTTTCCTCGTTTATTCCCAATTTATGTAGTTTGCCATATCTGTACCAAAATATTATATTCTTTATATTTATTATGTAGAACACTATATAAAATGAATCTTAGATTTTTTAATTACCACAAAATTTACGACACAATCGCCTTAAACGTATGAAATTTTAAATTAAACAATTAAAATGATGATTGATTAAGTTTGGCACCGAATTTTCAAAGCCGATTTGTAGCATTTGCAATATATTGAAATTATTTGTTTATAAATGTTAAAAATTTTAAAATAAAAACAAAATAAATGCTGAACCCGGACTTAAAAAAGTTAATTATTTTTAATCAAACACCTATTTGTAAAGAACAGAAGAGAAAACATTTCACAGATAAGTGATTACTTTCATTGGTAGAAGTACATGTTTACTTCTTACTAGTGAATGAAAAGCAAATATTATTGCTGTGTTACATTTTATGAAATTTAAATTAATATAATTTTTTATTGAATATTTATTGTTTTTTATAATCAAAAATTTTATTTCTGAAATAAATTCAAAAAGTTGAAAAAACTGTTTACCTATAAATCAATATGACCTAAAAAAAATTTGAATATAAAGCGATGCGAAAATAATAAGGACACGAATGTGACAGAGATTATATAAGAAAGCCAGTAAAATAAGAAAATTGCTGATAAGTATGTACACCTTTTATCAGCTTAAATATTACAAAAACAATTTTTGTTGCGATTTCATATTGAACAGACGGGTTATAGGGTGAGGGTTAGTGTTAGGGTAAGAGGGGGTAGGGTGTATATATGGAAGGAGGCACAAACCTTTTGATATATATGTATCTGTCTATATATATATATATTGGTAAACGTTATTTTAAATTGAATTTTATTTGTTTATTTGAAAACGTTATAAAAAATGTATTTTATTTATGTTTGTTTCACAATATATGTTTTGTTCAATAATTTGGATTTTGATGTTTCACAATGTTTTATTTTGTAATGTTGATGTTTAATTATTTTAGTTTATTTTATAACTTATTTTAGAATTAAGGTTTTGACGTTAATCAATTTTAGGTTTTCACAAAGATAAAGCGAGACGCGTAGCGCTTGATGGATTATTGTTTTGTTGTCGGTGATCGACCGTCAACTGATCCACAAGGATGCTTATATTATGTTGAAGGTTCGGTGAATATGTGATATATATTTATTTTTTTTTGTTCATTTAAAATTGTAATTTAATTTTATTCATTTATATATTTTATAGAATAATATCAAATAACCCTAATTTACAAGCAAAAAGTTCAGGCGACCGGCTAAAAATGATCGACCTCAAACTGTGCGTCAAGACTTTTTATGCAATTTACGATCGTCAATTCCGGCCAACGTCCATAACTTCTTTATTTCTTGAGATAAATAGCAGCAATCTGGTATACGAATTAAGAATAACATATAAACATTTATAAACTACATATTTTTGGCCAAATAAGCCTTGACGTCCCAAATGCTTTAATACACATTTGTTGTAGATTGCGTTAGTAGTTTTCAAAATTACCCGAGAAGTTAATTAGATTAGTAAATTGTATGCACATACATATGTATATGATAGATTGATTTCTTTAGAATTTATTTATTTCATAAAATACAAAAATTTTAATTTATTACTTAATTGACAAATAACTTTCAAGCCTTCTTCCATGTTTTATTTACCACTTTTCACTTTTGTTTTACTAATAAAAGGCAATTTATCAATTCATTGTTTTGCTTTCTAGAAAACCCTCTGTTGTAGAATATTCCGGCCGATTTAGAAATTTTGCTGGCTGCCTTCTTCTTTGACCATGTGTCTGTTGGTATTTCAATATGTTGTATTTGAACCAAATTTCACGTTAACGTTTGCTGTCTTAATATTAGTTGTATGGCATGGCTAAAGTTTTAGCTTTATTTTGTCATTTTTACACTTTTTTTGCGTTTCTCCTCTATATATTTCACCATTACTGACTCTATTTCGTTACATTCCTTATTTTAGAAAGATTGGCATTTTCAGAAAAGTTCACCATTTGCAATAGATGCAGTCACTAAAATGCTGTAGTTACTAGTGAGGAAATTTATGATACAAATTTATGTTGACACTTAACAATAGTAGATGCAATATACACTAATTGGCCCTAAAAATTTTTTTTATTTGTTTTTTTTTTATTTGTTTACTGACACAATCACTTCACTTATTAAAAACTAACGCTATCAAAATTGCAAAATCCACATGGACTGATTAATTTGCTAGTAGTACTTTTAATTCAAAGTAAAAAATTCAATTTGAAAACTTTAAAACAGAACCAATATAGACAATAACACAGTTATCTAATAATTAAACAAGTGTCAGCTATAATTTACAATAAAGGCTTTATCAATATTATATAAACAAAATAAATTTAATTTTTGATCGTGCAATACATTTTTGTAACAACATTTATAATTGACAGACCGAATATCATACCACGCAGTCTGAATTAATTCTCAAAGCTTATCACAATTTTGTGGCACACTTTAGTCTGATCTAAAGATAGTGTGGGCCAGTCTAATACATATTAAGGGTAATTATCCTATTGGAACATTTATCGAAGTAGTGTGTTTTTATCCACATGAAGTACTTTGAAATTACGATGGATTATTACGTTGCTTTGCCGTTGCCTTGTACAATTGCCTGGCTACAAGTTGGCAATTATTCAATTTAATTTATGCGAATTACTGCGCCATAATTCAGCATAATAAAAATTTAATGAAATTGGTCCATTGAGGCAATCGTGTGATCATACTCTAAGGATTTGTACATACCAAAGTCAAAATGTTTTATTAGCTTATTGTGCATTTAATTTGAGGTGCAATGTCTTGTCAATAAATGCATTAACTCACTCTAAAACTCGTATTCAACGCTCTTCATCTGACTAAGTATCAAAGCTGATCGCTTATATTATTATTTTATAAATTGTAAATACACCAAATTCTTTTTTTACGCGGTAGATACGTTCCCAAAAAATTCGCGTAAAGTAAGAATTAGGTGAACACAATATTAAAAAATTATTTTTAGAGTTCACTTAAGAACTTATTTCATGCTTACACATTTGAATTTGTTAAATATATAAAAAGAAATAAAATGTAATCGGGCGAGATCTAAACCCTATGAGTTTATGTCTCGCATAGTCGATGGGAGCATTATTAACTATACCCAAGATATCTAAGCTCTTAAAGCGTTCAATCGCATCACCTCTTTTGCAGCCACATGTCTGGTAGTAGTAAACAGTGCTGTAGACGACATAGTTCCAAGAGCACTTGTTATCAAAAGCCAAAGCATATGATCGGCCAAAGGATATGTTTGGTTTGATTACGAATTCTTATAGCCATAATATACTACAATAACGACCAGTTGCTACGTTAGTGATCAGCGCCATGTACCATGACCAAGTTTATGATCCAGACTACTCGCTTCGTGTTCTCGATAGCTTTAGTACATACTAAGTTCGCTTGCAGGGTACATATATAAATCAAAATCCCTACCTTTATACAATAGACGTTTTTGGAATGCAAATGAGATCCTCTCAGTCTGAAGACAATTGGAGGATGAAGACCGCTTACATTGTATATGAGTAGTGAAAGTTAATTTTAGTAACCTTCGCTGTTATTGGTCGTTGTTTCGATTCGGTTTCAAGTTTTGTTGTATAAACAGAACTTCAGGCTTGTGATCTTTATATCATTTTTACATTGGGGTGGTGATCCTGGATTGCTCCGAGCAATGTTTATGAAACCTATTGTTACGTTTTTACTTTTTCAAAATGTTTGAAATATGAGCTCGTAGATTGCAAATAAAAAAAAAATAAATTTGTGTTTAATTTTAATTAAATCCTTTATTTTTCGCACAATTTTGTGTGTCACTGTTCACTACTGATTCTAACAACAACAATTGCTTATTTGTTATTCCCTTGTTTATGACCTTTTCGATAAACAATAGCAATTACGACACAATTGTTCTGTAGATCTTCGTAACGGATATCTTCAAACCACGATTGGTTTACTTCACACGCAACGCATCTTCACACAAGACTGGCTGATGTTCTACACCGACCTTTCATGCTTTGCTTTGCCTTTTATATAGTGACGTAAATAGTCTGATGAATGTTCTAGTAGGCGAAGGTTCTAGTCTTCGCCTTCAAGAGAATTCTATGAGTGTAAACTACATGTTTAGATTCATGCATGTTTACTTGCTTGTTGTTAGTGTAGGTTGTTTGCGTTTGTCCCTGCTGTTATTGTTGTTTGTTGTTTGCATGCTTATTCCTTTTTTTCGTTATACTGGTGTTGTTTGTTTTATTTTCGTTAACGAAGTAAGCAAGTCCGTTGTTTTGTTTTTGTAGCTTTAGTTTAACATTTTAATGTTAAACGATGTTACACCATTTCCATTTTCGTAACACTACGATAAAGTTGGGCCTTATTGGCATATTTATGGAACGTTCATCTCCCGGAAGGACTGAAGACCATTTTTGACCCACAGAAGAATGGTTTTTGAGCGTATATATATTAATATTTAACATTGAGTATTGTTGTTTTCGTTCATCAAACGTTTGTTATCAAAATTTCATAAAATATTTTTAATTATTTATATTTGCCAGACACCAGTCTGTGTAGACTTTTAGCTTCAAGCATATATTTTTAAAGAATTATTGTTTTTTGTTTTTTTGAATTTAATCATTAGTTTGCAAATTATTTGGGAAATACAGAAAACGGAAAATATTACCTTGAAACAGTACGATTTTGAAGTGAGTGCTTTCTTTCATAATATATATGAGATGGACAAAAAAGTAATTGAATTATGTTTGAAAATGCCGTCTATAAAATAAAGAAGTAATTTAATACTTGGCGACATTTGTTTGTAAAGAAAAGTCATGTAGTCTGGAATATGTTTATTGCATAAGTGGACATATACATTTTTGACGTATTGTAATTTAATTTCTTTAAATATATGCGTACATTTTGAAAATGTACACACAAATAAACAAATAAAAATAAAATATATGTACGATATAAATTTCAATCTTTAACACTAAAATGAAGTTAAGATTAAATATCTGATATAAATCTGTATGTAAAATTTTGTGTAACAATTTACAGTTATTTTTATATATTTTTATCTACAGTCGTAAGAACACGTGCCGTAAGAACGAACGCGTGTTTGCTTGCGACGTATGCCACCATTTGTTGCGCTATATTTGTTTAATGATATGGGCGTGTGTAGTTAAGATGCTGTGTATTGCCTATTAGTTTGTAAAAAAGGCGTGAGTCTAAATTAAACTAATATGCATGCATTGTATGCTGTAGATGGCCTTTGCATAAACGAAAATTTTGGTGTAAGACCTAGAATATATATCTCTTTAGCAAGTCATTACCATTACACATTTTTTAATCTATTTGAGGCAGCCAAATCTGGCGACGGCTATGCCGCCGGCAACGAATGTCGCCGAAATTCAGTATGTTAAAGACGTCAGCAATAAAATAAACAGTATGATGTTTAATTTTAATGTTTTGAAACCCAATGCAAAAATCTTTAATCAGTTGTGTCACTAAAAATTTGCCCGCGTTTAAACAAAAAATAGTGAAGTTGACTGACATGTTACGCAGACAGGACATGTCAATTGGTTTTACAATGCTCCCACCTTTCAAACTCTACTTTGGGTGTGGATATATATTATCTAATTCAGGAAACACTCCTCCAAAAATATTGGTACCTACCGTTCTAGAGATGAAGACTTTAGTTGACGGGCGGTCTTATCCGCTTTTATAAAGTGGGTTAAAGAGGTTTAAATAAAACGTTTTTATCAATGGTAAAACTAAAATCTGTTTTCGCTTCAACATGTAAATCTTACATTGTTTTTGAAAGTTGTTCATCTTTAACTGTCTTCTTCTGATTTATCTTTTCTAAGTTTAATGGTTAAAAGAATTACTGCACAATTAATGAACTTCTTTGTGAATCAAATTGATTAAATTTTTTTTTTACTTTTGCTGATGCTCTTAAGACGTTCTCCATACTATTTCTTAATCAAGTTGACTTATTTTTTAAGGGTTTAGGATTTTGATGAAATATCCTGTAATGGAATGAAAATACTGCATGAAAGAGTACCCGCTCAACTTAAGATGAACTAGAGGTATCAGAAGCCGATTGAAGTGACAAATCTGGGTTATTCTTACATAATCATTTTCGTAAGAGTATTGTTATTGTCCATAGCACTATAGGTCGACCTTTTTTTTTTGCAAAAATAGAAGAATCTAGACACCAACAACATGTGGTTTCAACAGAACGGTTCTACGTGTTACACAGCTCATGCCAAATTGAATATATTACACGAGCGATTTAATGGCACTGATCACTCAATAAAGTTCTTAATTAATTTTAATTAAATTAAAATAGAGGCAAACGTTAGAATTTTTTTCTTTTCCTTATTTTTAAATTAGAAAAGAAGTAATTATTTAATTAATTCTAATCATAATAGCTTTAAAAAGTGTTCCAGCTTTTGTTCTCGTCACTTTTCAAGTAGTATTTATTTCCGAATGTTAGAACAGTCCATATGCTTGAGTGTATGATGGTAAAAAAAATTGTAAATGAAATGCTGCCACAACAATTTTATAAATGAAAGTACGCACTATGCTATATTACTTGAGTTTTTCAATGAGGAAAAATTTACTATCTTGGTGGTGTTATCTAACCAATAAATAGAAATAGCAGCTTTTATTCATAAGAAAATTCGCAGACAAACCTGAAAAATAACACGACTATCAGTATTTAGTGAAGTCGCCGTAGTCTAGTAAGTAGTGTATTGGCTTATTAGACGAAAGGCCACGGTTAAAATCCCCGGTCAGACATCAAGATCGAAATATGAAAAAATAATTCTTCGGCGACTTCCTCTCAGCAGATTTCTGGCAAAAACTCTGGGAGTGAGAAAAATAGCCATGAAAATTTTCTCAAAAATCTTTCATTCGGAGTCGACTTTAAACTGTAGGTCCCGCTACTCATGTATAAAAATTAACACACACAACATGAGTGGTGTGAGAAGAAAGCTAGGCCCTAATCGTTACTGAAGGGTTGTAAAGGCCAATTATGTGTGTTATGTATCATTATTTGGTTGTAAACAACCAAACTGGAAGGGAAATACTGTAATTCTGGAAAAATATAATACAAACGCTGTCAAATGTACAAACTAATGGTACGATGCAGACTGGAAATTAACTGGTGGATGAAATATGCTTTGCTATATTTAAAAAATAATTCAATAAAATATTCTGGTACATTTAACGAGATCAAACTAATGAAATATAGGACTGGCTACAAGCAAAAGTTGCGCGAATTCAAAAACGAAACACGAAAGGCGAAGAAGTGCTCATGGAAGTTCTCTTGTGTGGTCTATCAGGTCGGGTAGTAATACATGGACTTTATCGAAGAGGAGTAATCATTGATACACATTCTTCGGGTAATGCGAACGCAGACATGACTTCTATCATTCGGAGACATCTACACGAATGATTACCTTGAATTTGAATGATTACCTTTCGGTGGGCCATTGGCTCATTCAAATCGCCTGGTATATCTGCGGATATATAGGAAATGTAGTACCAGTATTCCCATTGCTTTCTGTTTGATATTGTTCAATCATTCTACGAGGAGGCCCAATCTCGGTACGTGTAATATTGCTAGACTCTGCTCGACCCGTGTGGACAGGAAAAGGGTTGACTCATTCCTGTTCTCAAATCATACGGTCATCAATCGCACAATAGCTATCCTTACGGGCCATGCCAACTAATGACTTCTGCAGAAGCTATGGGTCTGGGGAGGAGGAAGAGACTGTCTTTCACCTCATGTGTTAGTGCCATGAAGATACGGAGGTTTTCGTCCTCTAATTTTGTAATATCGTTGACCAAGCCATCTAATATAAAGATTACAGCAATAGCAGAATTTATTTTGGACTCGGAATGGTTTTCTCTCTGGATTTCTTCCTTCTAAAGGGTACACCATCTAACCTAATCTAATCTTGTATCAGGGAAGCTTTTAAATTTTATAAAATTTCGACTTACTACACTTCCATATTTCTCGATTACAGCCTATATAGGGGTTCATTTAAATTTCTATGAACACATTTTCAAGCAGATTGCAACGACAAGCCACATGTATGTGAGTGATTTACAACAACACTGCAGTAAAGTTAAATATTGAAAAACATTACGTAGGTACTAGGGCACTTGATGGTTAAACCCGGTTAAAGGTCGTACTACAGAAAATTCATAATACATTATTTTATTAGTAGGAAGGTAAAAAGTATATCAAAACTGCTTATTTTAGTTCGGAACACAGCGCTATGGGTCCAACCACAGAAGTATTGCTCCTTCCTTTTTGTCAACGTTTCTCATACATTCGTTATAATTTAAAGTTAGAATTTCCTGTAGGTATATTTTTGTAATTCTTTTCGAAAGTTATATTCTATTGATTCGAAGTATGTAATTAGTGAAAGTTATGCAAGTCATAAAACACTCAAACAAGTTCTTCCTATTTTTGCGAATTTTCTAGGATTGTCTTTTAGCACTTTTCCAAAATTTTTAATTAAATTAACTGAACAGTCTCTTCACATTATATTCACTGCAAAAAAAAAATTATTTTATTTGTATACAACATTCGTAGCTAACCTTCCGCACTTAGCTTAGCGTACCAATGGTCGAAACAGAAAATGGGATATACTCCAATAAAATCTCCTGTTGCACAAAATATATTGGCTTGAAATATATTGAAAGACTAACTACTGAGAAGTAAATTGTACTGGATTGTTTCATCTTAGGTCATATATGGTTATTATTTCTTTTCTTCTGACGTTATGTATCAAGCAACAGAAATTTCTTATTCAGGACAATTGAGAGTCATCACAAAGTGTAACTCTCTAGATGTTAGGGCAGCGATAGAGGTTGTTGACATTTCGATGATATTATTTTTAAGAAATAAATTCCTGAGCTATGAATTAAAAAATATAATATAAATTACTTTTTCTGAAAGGTTAACTTGTTTCAACGATACACTTTCACAAACGAAAACCAATTAATCTTTATCTTCTGTTCATAGTTGAAATTTTAAGTTTATTTTCCTATAATTTTTGCACAGAATTCCAAAATCTTATGTTATTCTATACAATATAAAATACAAAACTAGAATATTCAAAGTGTACAGTGTAAATACGTGAATTTACTTACATCCATAACCATTGAGAAATTTTTAAATTGTAACAATAAATTTGCTTTCTGCAATCATATGCAAATCATATGTTCTGCTATATGCGCCAGAGGTAGAAAACTAATTAAACCATTTTTTTTTATATTTCTTTGAGTATTTTTCTTTTTCTTTTTATTTCACATTTAGTTTTTATTGTATATATATATACATATATTGATCTACAACTACATATTATCGAAGACTACAATGTATAATATTGTATGAAATTAAATTATTTATTTTAGTTGGGTTCTTTTTCTTTTTTCTTTTTTCTTTTTTTTTTTTTTTTTGTTTCAACTCTTTGTTATTTTGTACACATATCGCACTTAAGAATAGTGTTGCTTAAAAATATCACAGCTCAAACTGGCGTCAAAATCTTTTACTTTAACAACTTCAGTGCTTTGGTAAACCAACATACTCTTTTTTAATATTTCTTTCATTATTTTCTATTATTTTTCTTTGCTTTTATGTGTATATTCTCCAGCTAAATCTAACAACTACGTTTTCTAATACGTATATGTATATTTAATAATCTCTAAAATACAACATTTATTGCTTAAAACACGTATGTATATATGTATGGACATGCACAACACCAATATAGTCTACAACATAAATAGTTTCGTATAATTAAATTTATCACTACGACATACAAACGCTATCCAAACTACAACATGGTAAGCCATTTAATATTATCGTTATGATTATCATTAGAGTTTCATCTCTCCCTGTCTCTTCTTTTTTTCCTTATTCCCTTTTGTATGTATTCCTCTACGATTGTTTTTTTATTCTACCAGTAACTCTATATTTATATTTTCACTACATCTGTTACGGAAAAGAAAATGAAAAAAGGCAATTGAGGGAAAAAATTCATCTGAAAATAAAAAGTGAAATAACTACTCAGCATTAAAATTTATTGCCTATCGGTATAAATAAAAAAGTTCTGGCTAAGGGCAGAACAACACGTGTGTATAATAGATAAGTAGTGGGAAAAGAGGGGAAAGAGTCAAGGATTGTTTAGTTTTTGAGAGAATCTTATTAGTTTATATATGTATGTATATTTAAATATAAATAAATCTATCTCGTAGCGATTGCTTTAAACAGTCATTTTCAAAATATTGCTTATTGAGTTAACGTTTAGGTTTCGATAACAAACCAAACGAATGAGAGAACAAATGCTAATGAATAATGAATGAAAACTAAAATCTGATTTAAAGACAGTTTCACCTGGCGAACCATGAAAATGATAACGATAATAGGCAGACCATAAAAATGGCACGCCTGGTAAAACGTTGTCTACACGATGACGATTCGGAGCCACTAAGTGCCATCGTTTCAATAAAAGAACTGCGACTGCTCCGAACCGAGGCTTCACGAATGTGATTATTCTCAACATCTCTTAGAACTGGTAATTCCAGCTGGGGAATTGTTTCAGTGACAAACAGTCGCTTAGGTTTGCAATGTTTTGGCTCCTTGTATGTCTTGCTGATATTTTTGTTTCGTCCAATTAAATGTTCGGATATCTGCAAATAATACAAAAAAGTTTTTTTTTTTCTTTATTGAATATTGACCATAATGGAAAAGTATTTTGATTTATTTAAAATAAACTGTTCAGTTTTAATTTAATAATTTTCAAAAATTAAATTATTGACGTCTATTTTATAATATAGCTTTTGTTAATATCGATTATTATATTGTATTATTAATTTAAGTTCATAGTAAATACTTACGGATAATATTTTATTTTGGGCTCCACTACAGACTGGCTTAAAGGTGCCAAACAAAGTTGCTTCTTGGAATTTATTAAATTGATTTTTCCAATCATAAGACAAGAGACGAGTCTCCAGCGTCATACCCGCTAACTCAGGTGGTGATGCTATAACAACCGGATTTGAGCTCCTGTTGAAGAAAGAAAAAACAAATCACACGAAAATTAATCGAAGTAACAAATAAATTGGATTCCTTTATTGAATATAAAAGTAACATAAACTTCATATTAAAATATAAAAATATAAGATTATCTGACTTACATGGCCAATTGTTCAATGCCCAGTGAAAGTAAGACAGTTGGAAGACTCGGCAAGGAGTGACATGTTGTAAGAATTTTTTGTCGAGGATAGTAAAGTGTTAGCACTGAACATGACTCTTCTTTCATTGTAAGTCCACCTGAAGTATTAATAAACAACAGCAAAAAGAATTAAAAAAAAACAAACAACCATGAAATGAATACTTTAAAAACAAAAACAACAAGAGTTAAAAGTAAAATAACAAAAAAGATGTCAGGATAATGATCGTAATTACTTAAATTGAGCAAACACGTTTAACAACACCTTTTGGCAAATTGTGTTAGACTGGAAAATAGTAAAAGCAGAAGTGTGAATATGTATGTGTGTGGACAAGTTTATAAGTACGTGTCGTTCATATGTATATGTACACATAGTCACATATGCAATCTTGAAGAGAATTTGTGTGAGGACACAAGTACCATACAACCTAGAATTAATATTTGCACGGTATTTGGTATATAAGTAGTAGTTATGTGTTATAACGTATTCTCAAGTTTCTCTAACATATGTAGTTGTTGCATTTGAGTACATACATGCCATGATGTGTAAATATATTTCTTTAGTCTTTTATTTAGTGTAGCCTAAACATAAACACTTACCCAGTGTAATTGCTTTTCGTGAGGAACTATCATAAACGCATTCAGCAACTAGTCTATCACCAGGCAATGAGCGAACAGGATGGGAAAGGCGTCGAAAGTCTTGGTAGCTAGAATCAACGTTGCCCTCGCTCGCTATAGGATAGAGCTCTTCGCTTTGACGGATCTGCAAATTAAATTTTTATATCAAATTAGATTTTAGTCAATAAGTATTGAAACGCTTAATCGATTTAACAATAAATAAATAAGCAAACCAACAAGTCAACATATTAACCAAACAAAATTGCGACACGAAGAGGCATTGCGAAGAAATGCAAAAATCACAAATATTATTACAAAAACCACCAATTTATCTTCCATTCCTAATGGTACAGTCAGGCAAACATCACATTGACAGCTATTTGCTATGTGTTCTAAGTATTATGCAAAACTAAATGCTTTCACCTGGTCAAAGTATGACCAGAAACCAAAGAACTTTAGATATTTCAGTCGATATACATAAATACAATAAATATGTTTAGATAAACTTTAGAAAACTTTAGAGCAGGTGCCAAATGATTATTACCATTCATTTGAAAACCCCCAAATATTGTAAAGGCGAGCACTCAATTTTTTTAAGATTTTTCTATTCGTATGGTTTTCCGTACAACGTTCGCTAAGAACACTGACGCCAGCTACATTTGGGCATTTAAATTATAAAAAAAATTATTAATTAATGATTTCAGCTTACCTGGCGCAATTTAACTTCTTTAGCAATTTGATGAGTGCGCATCATAACTGCAAAAATATTTATTCCTTGGGGTGGGAATGCCAATCCTGTGCAATCTTCCATGCAATTACCCTGTGATATCACACGCTTTTGGCCTGGTGGTATAATGTGTCGCCAGTTCGGATCTATGCCTTTAATAGGAAATGAAAAAGAAAAAAAACAATTTAAAAATTACAAATAATTAATGAAAACTCTCATTTCATCAACCACACTGTATAAATGTTATTTATATCTGCTGATTTTAGGCTTTTTAGTGCTTATTTGTGGATTCATTGAACTTACCGATGGAAAGAATGCCAGCATCATGTTGCCTCAAATCCTCGGTAAAAATTATTTTCAGACCAGAGCTGTCAGTCATTCGACGGGTTTGATACAATTCAAATTTTGCATTTAAGTTATTATAGTGAGTTTCTAGCATATAATATTTATGGTAGTTCGAATCTAAAGGAAAACCAACTTCTGGAGGAAATACAAAACCCTATAAAAATTCAATTAAAAATTCGAAGCACATTATAAAGGTCGTCTAAACAAAATTCAGAAACAATAGATTTGACTTACATATGAACCCCTAGTCCAGGCAGCAACAATGGCATTGCAAGCTTGACGTAAACTCTGTGCGCCCATGCATAGTTGCCCTTCATCACGAGCAAGTTGTTCCAGTTCTTCACTGTTACCTTGACATTCGTACAATGTCATTTGTTGTAAATAGTGGTAACTCCAAGAAGAATCGAAAATCGGTTCATACTATCGGTTGAAAAAGAATCAAATAAATCTTAATCTTAATTGAAAAGAAATATTTTTCTCTATTTAATATTACTTTGATTATGTGATGTTTCTTCCCCAATTTGTCCAATTTAAATACTGTACACCAAAATTGGGAATCATCGCCGTAGGGTAGTTCTACTTCTTGATTCCTTAGTTCTAAGGTTCGTGTAGATATTTCAGATTGTGGTAAAACTAAAGGCGACATTTGTAATAATAACAGTGATTTATGAGGGCGCCAAGCTTCATCTAGATTTGGTAGACTAGAAGTAGTGCCGACACCTCTTGCAGGATCTTCATCGCTGTACATGAAGATTACGCGCATTGTATTGTTCTGAAATATTTAAAATAAAATAAAAAATATTCCTAGCATTGCACATTTACTAACTACTAACATTTATGATAATATCATGTTTATTATCGCAAGTGTCGAGTTTTCTACGAAATCTTAACACCGTGTGGGTACCATTTTCTGTGCCCTTAATAAGTATGTAATCCTGTGATGGATCTATTTGTGGTTCAGAGGAATTTTCATCAACAAAACGATCCTAAAGATAAAAAACATATTTCATATTTTCAACATTTTTAAAGAAAAGATTGATTGATTAAAGACGTGATCATACCTGAAAAAAGGTGTGACCACCATCCACCCAACCAACAGCTATATCTGCTTCAACACTATTAGCATCATTCGAGAATCCGAATCCTATGTAGCCTAATGTTCGCACTTGTATTTCGAATGTTATATCCTGATTAATGATTGTCCACAGCAAACGGAAATCTTCATTTAAATCGATAGTGTGATCCCAAGTAGGGACTGTGTCGTATTCCATATTGCTAAACGGTGATCCTGACGATAGCATAGCCGCAGTAGCGCATTCTTTGACGCCTAGTAATGTTGCTAAGAGACCCATACATATAATAAGGCTAGATTTGTAACAATTTATGATTAACGATGCCTGTGATAAGTTCCAGAGACATTTGGACGGTGCCATTTTGATGCAGGCAGATTTTCTTTTTAAATTCTTAATTTGTGTAGCGTTTTATTATTATTTCAGATTTTGTTTGAACGCAAATCTAGTGTGGATCAGTTATCTTTTTTATCTTTTATTATTTCCTAGCTTAGGCAGAAATTTGATTGTTTTCGTTTACGATTTTATTTCTGACTGGAAGTTTTCTACCTTTATTTTTTTTCTTGATACACAGGCACTAATTACATTTAATGTTGTCTACATGGATGTATGTATTCTTGTGACAACAATCTAAAAAGTAAAACACCAACAACTAAAATTCTCTACTTTGAATTTCGTTTGTTTCCTCAATGTGCGGTTTCACTGATTTTTTTATTAATTTTTTTTTTCGTTATTGTTTACCACTGCTAACGGAATGAATACGGAGATGTGATGCGACTTCCGTTCTTTATTTAGTTACCCACTGATTCTTACGTTCTGCTTTTTCTAATGGATTTTATTTTGCCGCTTATAATAACATGATTAATGTGTGTGCACTTCTGCTTTAATACTGTTGAGGTAAAGAAGTTCTCGTTGCTTGTTCTCATGTAAGTCGTATATTTACTTCATAAATCTATACTAATATACTTATGTATGTATACCTATTTTGTTTTTTTTTATTTATTTTTATTAAATGTAGCATTTAATAAATTTTTTGTTTCTTGGATTCTTTCAAATTGCGGCATTTAAGTTCCCCTTCTTCATCCTTCACGTCAATGCGTATTTCCAACACAATTTAATTTCCGCTACTGTGTTAAACAAGAAATTAAAAATAATTCAATATATTTCTGAAATTATTTAAGACTTATTTGTACAATAATATTAATAGAATAGAAATCTATGTGTTTGTAATAAGTAAGAAAATTAAAAGTATTAATTAATTAGTCGTGGGATAAGAATATCTGAACAAGTTAAAGTTTATTTGGGCCAATATAGCGACCTCCAGAACTATCGTTAAATTGCTTTATTCCAGTAGCCTTTACGTAGTCCGTTATGGCTAATATACAAATGTATGCGGTACAAGCCTAGAGCTTGGGAAATAAAATGCGAAATATTTATCCATAGAATGTCAAACGATTAAATCTAGACCTTGTCATAACGACATAAAAAACATTCCAAATTTATATTTAGAAGGCATTATTTATTTATTTATTTTTCGGTAGTTGAAACTTTTAATGCACTCTTTAAATTTAATTAATAACCGTTGAAGGAAATTTTGGTAAATATCGAAATATGGTGATACATAGTATCTGTGGTCAAAACCAGCAGTCTAAGTCGAAAGTGATACTTTCGATAGATTTCACTTTTTATATACAGAAGAGTTTCTGAATATAAAACTGTAAAGTACATTAGAAACAATTTACAGCCAAATTAGAGATGCTTATTTATACGGAGAAACCTCAAATCAGAAATGATAATAAAATTCTCACTTCGTATATTCAGGCGCTTTTTATAAATGTAATGTGATTTCATTACGACTTAGGTCAACATGATGATTGAACGTAATTATAAAGTTTTGTTAGTTGAATATGATAGCTTCCGTAACACAAATTGACTTAAATACCCTTAGGCTGTTATTGCTTGAGACCACTGATATACATATAATGCTTGTTTTGCTTAAAAATTTTAGTGGCGCTATTAGCTTTTAAACATAGAGGCGATTTGGTTTATTTCAGACGTTAAATATTTCTTGTTTGCTTTATTATTTCAAAATCCGGTTGCTTCTATAAATTCGGTAAACTTTTGAAAGAGCTACCCATGCTTTATAAGAGACGCTTATGTTTATATCAAAGAGCGATTTCCGTTAATGTTGTATTTTAAAATTTACTATAAATATTATGTTAACAGACAGTTATTTAGCAGACAACGAAAGAAATTGTAAAATAAACACATAAATTCAGAGGTCAGTGAATGGTGAAATGGGTCTAAGATACTAAAAACTCTAGGACTGTTTTGACCAAACGTCTCTCAGATCGCAAATATATAATGACCAAAGCTAACACATTTTTCAAACTGGACAAAATATATAACGGTAGGGGAAATCAACGCTATCCAAGATACCTAATTCATTAAGGTTTTTGATTACCGCCTAAGCTCTCCAGAGCGTCACATACATTGACGAAGCTTAGTTATTTTAAAATCTGTGAAAATCATGTGTTACTGAGTTACGTAATAGAAAACTGTGCATGGAAACATGTATGTATAGAAGCGTTTTTACCACTCAGAAAAAATGAATAATCAAATATAAAACAATTGTTTTGACTTTATCATGGTTCCGATATAAAATATTGTTGTTATCACAGTCTGAAATCTTGTATTATATTTTAAATTTTAACATTTCAAATAGGTCTGTAATAAATGTGTAAACAGTTTGAACTTTTGAGAGTATAAGATTTCGTATGAACTCCCACTTAGAATTTTATCTGTGTAGGTTATATGAACTTTCAATGAAATGGTTAAACATTCAGCATTCAGTTTTCAATTTAACAAAATATTTAAAAAAAAAACTGTTAAGAATATGTTCATTATCGAGAATAGAATATTGTGATACATAAGACAAATAGGACTTAACTAAGGTTAGCATTAGAAACGGTTCTAACCATTTCATGGAGTTCAACTAGAGAGAATATTATCTCGATTAAGCTTTTCAGAATAGCTCCTCTGCTTTTATAATCTCAAAAACTTAGAAAGATAACGATTTACTAAAAACATTCAAGATAGATGATCGAATAAGAGTGCTTTTATCAGGAAGAATAAAATCTAATGTTGAAGAACGGGTCCACTATTTGGAACGTTCAAAACAAAGGGAAAACAATGCAGTAAACGGAAAATAAAACACTATGTCATTAAGAAAATTACCCCAAAAATTTGCTTTAAAATATCTTCAACCGAGATGTTTATGAACGTTCTTATATCATGTCAGTAAATTCGTAAATATCAATCCGATTTCGATCACACAAAAACAATTGTATTTTTTAGATTAGATGTGGAGTGCAGTAGTAATTATAATATAATCTGGGCTCAAACTCGGGAGAACACAAACAACTTATCATTGCTTTTCGCTCTCAAGAGAGGCGAACATCACAACAACGTCACCTCTTGGAAAGTAGCATGACTAAACACAATACTTTCACCTGCGTATTTATCAAAATTCTTTGTTAGAAGTGTCGGTAATTAATTTTTTGTTTTGTCAACACACGGCACTTTTACTCTATTTCGAATTTCCAAATTTATTTTCATAAATCGTGGTTCAATTTATTTCTGTTATGTTATACACAGCTTTATGAAGAAAAAAAAAAACAGGAAATCGAAATCAAAAAAAGGACATATTTTTTCTAATTTTTGTATTTTTTGTAATTATAAATTTTGTTTTTGTAATTAATTATAATTAATTAAAGAATTATAAGTATTAAAGAATAATTTATGAGAAAATTTTGTGAGAAAAAATTGGAAAAGAGGAGCAAATCAATGTTATTTGAAATCTGGTCAAGTGAATTTGTATTGTGCGTAATAGTCCAATTCTTTGTTAATTGTTTTGAGATTAGTGAGAACAGTTATGTTTTGTTTTGTTACTTAAGCTGAATTAACCCATGGTTTCGGAACAAAATTTTTGTTCTGAAAAATTTTAGTTTTTTGAGAGTTTGTTCTGAAACGATTCACCCACTTCGAACAATTGTTCCGGAAAAACAAGGCTACCATATGAAATGTTTGTAAACGACGTGTGAGTTTTACTTTTAGGCAGAACAATAGCATTCTATCTTTTAATATTTTTTAATTATTTTAATTATTTTGTAATAATAATGAACACAACATTAACCACCGAGTAAAACATTAATAAACAAAATGAAACAAATGCTCTGTATTTTATTATACATACAATATGTAAAATATAATATATATAATATAATATAATATAATGTGGCAGCTCAGTTCAATTTTGCGTATAAAACTGAAGTATCTGGCAGCATTGTTCATTTGTTTCAGAACAAAAATTAAAATTAAACCACTTGAAGCTGAAATTGTTTCGATCAAAATTTACTCTCTTCCTCTCTCCCTCTCTCAAAAAGAGAAACGTCAAACTCCATACAAAAAAATTGTTTCAGAACAAAAATTTTGTTCCGAAACCATCGGTGAATCCATCTTTACTTTACTTCATTTGTGTATTAATAACAAATGAATGTTGCAAATAAAAATAACATGGTGAACATGGGAAGTACAAGAAAAACTAAATGTCCTAAGCCCCCGGGGGCCGAAGATCTTAGGTTTTTTACACACATAGAAGACGAACATCAACAATGTACGTTAAAAAGAGCGTAAAATTTCATTCAGTTGCTTGTATGCTCCTCAGGAAGAAGGTTCATGTCACTTTTTTCAGGTTTCAATGATACACCAAAAAAAAATATTACAATAGGATTCACTATTTTCCAATGAGACTCACTAATAACAATGAGAAATGATATTCATTTTTGAAAGAATATTTCTCTAGTTAAATACACAGTCTTTTGGGCTTTGGCGCTGTACATTTTTTCTATATTTTCCACTACATATACTTAGTATTAGGTTACACTTGAAAATATTAGATTACACTTGAAAATATTACTAACAATTTTCCTCTGTTTTATACAACATGACTCTCACAAATACTCTCACATTTTTATTATGTTCTCTTCGTGCCAACGTCTGCCAAAAATGTAATCTGAATGAACAGTATCTGTTGATCATATTAATGTTGATTATGAAACTTTAAATAGTAATAAACTGGCTGTGACAGTGCAAAATAGTGCCTCCTGTAGTTGTTGACTCATCGATTGAATTGTTTGAAGTTGTGAAAAAAAAAATAGTGAGTGATAGATAGTCACTTTTTTTAAGAACATCAATAGGAACTAAAATTTTCTCCGAAAATATAGAGAGTAACTTAAAGCGAATTCAGGAGATATAAAGCAAAACTATCATAATGTACTGATATTAAGGAAATTATTACCCAGAAGTCTTGCTTACATTTAATCGTGTATAAAAAATTCTTTACAAAAACAAATATATTCCAAATATTTACATTTTATGAAAAAATTAGTTTTCGGGGCGATATTGCTCCATCACTCTGCTCTACTTCCCTGCTTCTATCAAACTCGAGGTCTTCACTTGGGATATTTACATCGAACAATAAGAGATGAATCTTAAATTTACCAACAAATTCAGAAATTTTGAGTATAACTTAATTAGAGCACACTTGCCCGTATTAATCGAACGATAAATCGTTTTTCTGATACAGACTTATTCCATTTTCCTTTAAATGTACGTACATATGTGGTTTATTGCTGTATTTTATATTTTTTATGACTGTGCTAAAATATTTTAAACACAAGGCAGTAACTCAAAAATTTATTTTTAATTTTTGTTAACTGTAACATTGCGGTTGATAAATAAATAAAAAAAGTTTAAAAAGTATAAAGGGGTCACTAAAAACTCGTAAAAATTGCTTAGGCCAGTAAAAGCACTTTCAGTTTGACCTTAACGTTACGTCCTTACAAACAGTGATGCTAACTTAGCCCTTTATGCGCAAGGTTTAGCCATTTTTAAGCACCTAGTAGTAGTGTAGTGTAGTGGTTTATAGAATGAAGATGAGGATGACAAAGAACTGAAAATTTTTATTGATAATGACCAATTTGAAAATTTAAAACGTGTTTATAGTCCGTTTTCTATAATTTTTTACTCTTTGTCATCACAGCTTACAAAGCATATTTTCATGTTGAAATTATTCAACAATTATGTAAATTATACTATTCTGTTTTTTCTTTGGTACTCTCATTTAATGATTGTACAGACAATACAATTATAATTTCCTCATATGTTATGAAATTTAAGAGAATCATTTACAAAAGAAGTTTTGTCAATGCGTTTGAGCACAATTTAAATTACTACAAGTCAATTCTGAGTTTACTTATTTCTCTTTCTTTTTTCTTTTTTGTTAGGCGGTATTGCAAAATATTGTTTCAATAAATAAAATTTGAAGATTGCCTTTTTCTGTCAACATTTTTGCATAAAAGCATGACTATGATCCTGTCTATATGTGTACTATATGTGTGGAAAAAGTAAGAATGTTGGATCTGGTACATATTTAATCCTCAGAGTACGGAGCTGGATTTTTTACATAAAGTGGGGAGTGGGGTCACTAAGGTCCTTAAAAGTAAAATGCGATTTTTTGTTTATATGTTAGCATAAAAGAACTAAAAATATTACATATTTTGAAAGTACAAAATAATTTTATTACTTTTCATTTTTTATTTTTAATTATAACATTAAAACGTATTAATTTCAAAACATTTCATGTTACAATTTGCGAACTTATTAAAGAAAAACCAAGATTAATTTGTATATTAGGGTGTCCCTTAAATAGCATACGCTTTTAAAACTTTTGAAATTACTTGATATTGTCAAAAAAAAAAAAAATAAAATAAAAACTTTAACTCGTTTTATCAACGATAACCCTTGCCGAATTGCAGTTGGAGCGTGTCTATATTAGTTTAACTGTAAACACCTATAACAGAGAGTTTCATCAACAACTTCATAGGTGAAGTTTAAAGTCTTTAGTGCTCTATTGCTTTTTGTTGTAAGATTTCGGTGGAGTTAAGGGGTGACAAACAAAAAATATTTTCTTTACCGGAAAATATAATAAAAGGTACAAAATTATTATCAAATAGACATGTTCTGGCTGTACGATTTTATAATATTAGACGAAGTTAAATTGACTATCAGTGATGGAGTGAATATTGCCATTTGGAAAAGCAAAACAGCATACTACGTCATTTAACTCTGTGAAGAAGGAAAATATCCGCATAAAAATTTTTAACTTGTAACTAACTGTACATACTGAGGATTTTTAATTAATAATAATTGAAGAAAACAAATTGTTTTTAAAGAAACAGAGAGAATCTGGTCGATTGGGAAGCATTTCAACTGTTCTTTTTGACCGGAATCTTAAAAAAACAAATAAGAGGCGATTACAGTGAATGGGCTGAATTATGTGTAACGTATTTAGAGTCAATGCAGAGAGAAAATGAAATTCAAACGCTCCCGAGTTGTGCGCAAGGCACTATGAATAACGAGACCAATTGATTCCTCAAAATCATTGCGAAAGACAAAAATCATGGTGAAGTTACTTATCCGGTGTGGTTAGCTCATCAGGTGATAATATTGTTGTATAAATGTTGAGACTGTCAATGTTATTATCAGTTTAAACTCTTAAGTTTGAATTTTAATTTTTTTTAGATTTAAGGAAATTTTCATGAAAAAAATAATTTTTTTTTTTTTAATTTCAAATAATATTGTAAAAAATTTATGTAATTTGCAATAAAAAGCTTAAGCAATGGAAGTGAATGTTTTGTTAAAGATGAGCGTATGCGTCAGTGGAGTAAAATTTATAAGATGAAATACACAACGGACTCATTGGTCTGTATGGACCATTTTAATTTATTTTTGTTACTATTGCACTGAATTGTTTACATATACAAAAAATTTGCTTTCATTATTTTTCATCATTTACTTTTAAGAAAATGTAATATTTAGTTGGAAAACCAATTTCTTTATGTTCTTCATTTATTATTTTTACAAATTTCAGTATAATTTTTGGTTTGTTGTGGAATTTCTCACATCTGATAAGTAAATTTGACAAAAAAGCTTTACAACGTGTTTATTTATTTATTGTCAGGTTGTATCTCAAAATAATCACGTTGAAAGATAATTTCTAAAGTTTCTATTCACTTGATTAGAGAGCTGAAACTAAAATATGTAATTGCCAATTTAACTTTCTGTTTAAAACACGTTGTACTACATCAAAGGAAGAACTGATCCCAAAGTTGTTTAGTTAGCAAGTTATTGTATTTTTTTTTTTGCATTAATTATTCTTGTTTTATTTACTAATTTGCTTTTGTTTTATTGTTGTATCGTTAAAGGACTAACGATTTTTAAACGAGTGCCGTTTTCTTCTGAAGATGTATTTTCTTGAGATGTTAGCGCAACTTTTCTGGACGTCAAAAAATTAATAAATTGTTTGAATATTGCAGATGACACTGTAGAAAGTCCTGTCAAAAATTATTATAACGGTCTATCTTATCACGGCTGATCAAAAGCAGTTCTTGTTACATTATCGAAGTTTGTATCCGGATTACAAAATAACTACTTTTAAGAGAAATTATCCTAACAGACAGAATATCATTATATTTTAAGACAGATTTCACCTCATACATACATACATAATTGGTTATTACAACCGTTTTGTCAGGATACGACCTAGCTTTTTACACCATTGTGTGTGTTAATTTTATACATGAGTTTAAAGTTGATTACGAACGATGGATTTTTTGAGAAACTTTTCATGGCAATTTTATTTACTCTCAAAGTTTTTGCCAGAAATCTGCCGAGAGGAAGTCGCCGAAGAAATATTTTTTTCATATTTTCTTTCTGATGTCTGACATGGGGTTTGTCTAATAAGCCGACACACTACTTGCTAGACTAAGGCGACCACTACAGATTTCAACTCGTATTCACTTATTTAAATCAAGGCATAACGATATTTTTTATATTTGCCATCGTGCTGGAAAGATGAAATTGAATACTTGAGTATATTTTAGCATTAATAAAAAATTCCTAAAAATTTTTCTTGCCCATGTAACGGACACCCTAAAGTACGTACTTCACCTTTGGCATTAACAGAACAAATTCAGCTTCGACAATTATTGCAGACTTTTGATATAAAATTTGATTCACAGTACAATCATTATAACTGATAAATAATAAAAGGAGGATGGAGGCATCAAATTTTCTATAAGATTATCTTAAATTGATTCAAATGGTCATTAACCCTCTAGAGTCTTACAATTATTTTAATTTAAATATAAATTTTTCAAAATTGATTTTTCTTAAATTCTAAAATGGTATTTGATATTGTTTTAGAACAATTAAATAGGATGAATTCTTAGAAACAAATTTTATAAATTTGGATATATATTGTTCGAGCCGATTTCCTAAATACATGTAAAATGTACAACTATAAATATTTATCTATGTTAACTATTTTACATTACTCTGTTAACATGCATATTTGTTTTGTTAATACCAAAATTACTTGTGCTAAATATTTTTGGATTGCTTGTTTGGTTTTTGAAGTCCAATTTATTATTGAAAGATGACTTAGTTGTACAGCTGTAAACTACACAGAATGTAGATTTCCTATCCCACCAAGCCGCAGATGGCAAATAATAATCTTTGTTCTATGAAAGTTAAATAAGTGCACAAAGAGATTGTCACAGATATCCGCAATGAGGCTTAAGTAACACTCAAATCGGAACTAAATGCATTTTGGGTAACCACGTATTTCCATTCGAAGATATATTATACGAGTTCAAAAGATTTGCACTGCATATTATGATTTACTTTCTAATTGAAGATGGAAAGTTTTTAAGAATTAAACATTCCTTTCGGGGCAGCAACTCTTTATTATGAAAACAATCTTAAGTAATGCAAAAAGAATTGGAAAATATTTTTTCTTTTTTTTTTTTGACAATTGGAATAAATTTAACAATTTAAAGTGTACTTAAATTATTACAATATACAATTCATAAGTTAATAATGTTAGTTAAATAAAATTAAGATTAATAATATTATTATTAAATATGTTTTAATACGTGTTTTTCTAAGTGACACTCAGAGCAAGGCATCATGACTTAAGAATACCAAACAGAGATAAACTGATTCCAATTTCAAATAAAAATTTGAATGAATGAAATGAATCACAAATTTAATTACTTTGGACCACATAATTTTAAACAATATAAAAACGATTTTTTGTTTAAATATGGCCTTATAGTTGTGGTCCCGAGCAATAACAGACTAACTCGAAAATTATGCTTTTGAAAAAAATCTCTTTTTATATCCACAAGTGTTTCTGACAAGATTTAGAAAGTACAAGTGAAAAGTTTATTGCGAAATTAGAGACACTTATACGGGCAAAGGAAAAAATAGTATTTTTGATATTTAGACAATTATTATAAATGTAATAGGGTGACATTACGACTTAGGTCAACATGCTTTCATTAATAACTTTATAAAAAATACTCAAATTGATCTAAGTCAACTTAGGCTGTTATTGCTTGGGACCATAGACTTATTTTGAAAAATGTATTTGTAAAAATTATTTATGTTTGTGCAGATTACAAAAATTATGACAAAACTAAATGCTATTGAAACTGAAGCAGTTCAACTTCAGTTTAAGGGAAGGCTGTAAATATCTTCCAAAAGTACAAAAATATTAGAGAAGCTCTTACACCAAACAACGCCATTGTAAACTCCAGTCAAAAAAAAAAAAAACAAAGAAAACTAGATCAGACAAATGAAAAGTTTAACTTAGGAAAAAAAATTGAATTTAAGAAGAGGAACGAAATTAAATATTTTTTATTTCTATTTATTCATAAGACAATTATATTCTTTTTAAAAAATGTCTCTTAAATTACGTTCAGTCAAGATGTCGTAATAATAAATAACTAAATTTAATATGAAGGATTTTGATACGAGACGAATATATATTTAACATTTTGCCAACTCAACATTGTCCGAATGAAATAAAAATTATTTTCAAATCTACATTCCAATCAATTCCGTTTTTCGTATATTGTTGTAAATTTAAAGGGTTAGGCTTTCGAAGTTTTCAATTTGATAATCATTTTACGACTTTATTATTTAATTTTTCAAAATACGTCATAAATACGGTTTAAAAAGCAGTTGGAAATTTTTAAGGAAATATAGACATAAAATATTTGCAAATCGAACATATAGTATATTTTCATTCTGATAATTCCATGTATGAAATTTTAAGGACTAAGTCGTCATTAAAGAGGCAGATACTACTTACCAGCTTAAAAAACAGGGTTTGTGTGAGTTTTACATTAAATTACAGCTAAAACTCGCCTCCATCTAGAATGAACTACAAAATTCTGAAATTTTTATAAAGACTTATAAACTTTAAACCAAAATAGCACACATTGACCTTTTTTCTTTCCTTGCATTGAGTTCTAGATGTACCATACATATAATAAAACAATCTTTTTAATCAAATTGTTCAACCTAAAATAACACAGAAATTGGAGAAAAATTATATTGTTAAGAAGTTATCTATGAAGTTTAACTGAAATCCTTTCTACGATTACTGCACAGAAATCACAATGTGAATCATTAACACGTTGGCTGCTACGGCAATTTTCAGGCAACTGACCAAAAATTACAATTTTCTTGATCATAGGTATCATAAAAAAGTACAAAAAATGTTTTTTTTAGAAGAAAAAGGACTTAAGAATTATCTCGTAATTGACTTCTGTAACAGTTAATTCGTACGTCTTTCTTTAATATTTTGTTTTATAGTTATTATTATTTATTTTTAGTTTTGTAATACAGTTTTATTCGTAGCTACACAAAACTGGCAGGTGTAGTGAGTACAAGATAACTCGTAGTTGTCACCCTAGAAGGAAACGCAATCTACGAGTTATCTCGTAGTGGGCACCCTAGAAAGAAATACAATCTACGAGTTATTCCGTAGTTGGCAGTCAACGTGTTAGATTTATTCATCAGTTTGTTGCGAACAGGGGTAATAGAAGTCGTAGAAATTTGTTAAAAACAAAACATGGAAAATAGAACACAAATTATAATGCATTAGAAAACTGTGGTAATGATCCTCTGGTCAAAGCCAACTGTACGGTACTACCACATATTTCAAAATCTTATTGTATTTGGAGTGGGTGAACTATTTAGAGTTAGCGACGAAATTACTTGTTATAACAGCCATTAGAGCGATATTACATTATCATTTCAACACACCATGATATTATTGAGTATATAGCACACAGCACTCTTACATCCAATCGGTGCAAGTTCAAACCTCTGTTCTGACAACTACAAAGAAAATTTTTATTTTGGCGACCTTCACTCAATAGTTTTCAGGCAAAAGCTCTGAGAGTAATAAACCATCGCTCGTAATGAAATTAACACTCACAACATGAATGCTGGAAAAAGTTAGGTTATCACATTGACTAAATAATTATCGTTGTCAATAATGTACGTATGCACACAATAATAGTGTATAGCATTCTGATGAATTCTCACTTTAATTAGTGCTTTAATATGTGAATGTTCTGAAGCATACATCGTATTGGCAAAAAGCGTGCTTCGAAAGAAATAGTGAAGAAACAGAATAAAAGAAATAGGAGTTTTATGCTGGTCTGAACAGTTTTAAATCCAAACAAGAATCTACTGGCAAGTAGTTAAAATGAATATTCGAAGAAAACATTTAAATTAAAAATATCGATTTACACTGAGACTTATAAAAATCAAAATAAAGCAAAGTTATCTGATTTAAATTATTTTTTTTTTAATTTTATTGCAATATTAATTGAAACATATTTTATTGAAATGTTTTTTTACGGAGCACAAAGTGCGGTGGAAATTTTTCAACACACTTGACCCCAGTGCTTTACAGGAGGCATGCACAATGTGTCGCAGAATTTGCACAGACAAAAAAGCTAAGTGCCAAATAGAATAAAATACACACTCAGTGAAGTGGAGTTTAGAAAAATAAGCGCAGGCTCTTACTCAACCAAGTACTCCCTTTTTCTGCTACGCTCTTTGTGAATGAAAAGAATTTCAAATGTGCAAGTAAGGGGTCCATAATAATATTAAAAATACAGAAGATTGTGCAAATACTAACCTTGATTTTAAGTTACAAACTTATTGAAATAATTTTTTATTTATAGTTCTAATATTGTTCTAATGTACTTTATACGTCTTAATATACGTTTTGATAATGAAAAGGAATGAGCTTTTTATGCCCCTCCTCAATTTATATATTTGGAATATTAACCACAATTTTGGGAGAAGTTGGAATTACTTTATCGAACACCACTGTACATATAAATAGTAATATACATAAAATTATCATTATTTTTAGAACTGGCAAGTAAGTATTACACTTCGAGCAATTATTCACAATCCGTGGATCCGTGCACTTTATTTTATTTCTTCCTCTTACACACAACAAAACAAAGATTGCAATTTTCAAACAAGAACAAAAAATAGTAATTAACAATGTTTGAAGAACTCTCAATCACTCACCTATAATATGCATGTGTATATACAAATTTTTAATACATATACATATTTCAAGTTAACATTTTCTCAACATACATACACACATTTTCCTAAAATATGTATGTATACTCGGAGAAATTTATAAAAATTTGACGTATAAGAAAACAATTTTAAAAGAAATATTTTTAGATAGTTTTTCTTTAATTTAGTGATGTGGGTGTTTTGATAGATTAAAATTGTGATTGGTGTAGGCAAAGAAATTTGTGTTACATGAACATTTGTTCGATGCATTTCTTTACGACAACGGTCGCCCTAACGTGAACATTCTTATGTAATTTGAAAGTAAATTGTTTTTAGTCGAAACACTGAAAACGTTTGAAAAAAAACTTGTTTCTTTTGCTTATTATATTATGGTATTGCATGTTAGAGGAAGCTATTTTTATAGCTGGTAACGTCAGTCACTTTGTGAGGTATTTGTAAAACAAACGCTTACACAGACAATAAAATCCAATATGTACGTATAAATGCGTTCCGATGGGAATTTCATAAATTTATTATACAATGCTACATATGTGCTTAATGTACAACAAAATATTGTACATAGATTTGATGCTATCTTTTCTACTTTTAACCTTTTTTGTATCATCGTTTTACTTAGCCATCTTTGATAACAAACATCCCTTTATAAACGGTAAATCAATCAGTTAACGATTGAACATACGAATTGCGTTTGAGTGTTGTGTGTTGTGAGTGTCTAAAGGCATGTAACTAGCAATAACTGTTGTTGTTATATAGGCTCAGTTGTAATCGACATTTTTTTTTAATCAAAGTAATCAACAGAGCAAATATTTATACAACCCACGCTATGTATAGTGAAAAGGAGGCGGTTGGATATACTATCATAGAGATCAGCAAAATCAGCAATTCGACATCATCGACTAAAACATTAAAATAAAATACAACACTTTAATGAAGACAATGTTTGTTTATGACGGTTTGTATATTTTACATTCTCTTTCACAGCATCTTCTTTGCGAAATTTTCTCAAAATGTTAAAAGTCGTAGTCATCATTATTATCTTTCACAACATAGCTGTCGTCTTCAAAAGTTTTATGTTTGGATTGTAGTAAAGTAAGTAACGACCAAAATGATTTTACAATTATTACAAGAAATAGAAAAATTAAAAACAAAAAAAATGATCACACAGCTTAAAACTGATCGTTTGATATTTAAGTTGTGTGTACAGATGTTTCTGTTAAAAACCATGACTATGGTTGAAAACTTTAGTTTTCAAACGAAATGCTAAAGGCTACGGCGTGTTTCCAAGACAGAACTGGCTTTGTTAGCATCTGCTTTAAAAAATTAAATTATTTAAAGAAGAAAGACAATGTTAATGCTGAAACGGCAAACAAGACAATATGCGCTCTGCTAGATACTATTACAGTCATCATTGTATTGCTATTTGTGTTAATACCATTATGAGAAGCAACAATCTCTTAGTGTAGATTGGAATATACGACAATAACAACAACAACGTATTTAAACGACATACTTATTAAACTTGTACATATACTGGTACCTTCAGTTGTGTTAGTTGCAGTACATCATCATAGTTTTGGATTTGAAGCGAACCAAGTGATCACTTGATGATACTTTCATTTTCCCATCAGACTCAAAAGTTGAATTATGTACAGAACTCTTTTAATTTTTTCTTTTTTTTTTACTATATGTATACTTATATGAACACCAAAACTTGACTTTATTCATTGCATAAGGTGAATAAGCACAGACCAACCATACATGAAGTCCTCGATTGGCAGTTCTTTTCTATATTCTTCTGATATTATTTTGTTCATACAGCCAGACCTCGAGTTACAAGTCTTGTAGGTTTTTCATAAGGGAAGTTATTTTCATACGAAATCTTAATTCTGGTTTTGTTTTAGCAATTTAAAGAAAAAAATTCACGAATACCTCTTTGAATAGGGAGTGATGTTAAAAGTTGATGTTTTTTCTTTTGTTTTATTATCGAATACCCACAGTAACTAAAAAAAAAAAGTGAAAAATATATGAAAGAATTAAATAAAACTACTCTAGTGGTTGTGTTGGTTCTGATGCGACTGCTGTATTCTGTTATTATTATCATCGTTGTTGTTTTTTGCTGCTATTGTAGTTGTAAAGTTGCTTACTGCTTCTTGTATACATACCTACCTATGTATGTTCGTTTATACTCTTAATCATGTACATACGTAAATACCAACGATGAAAGATCCATCTATAAGTGATTGTCAGTAGTTTGTCGTTGGTCGTTTTTGCTGCCTCTTTGGTTAGGTTGGCTCTTTAACAAAGTATTGCACGGTTTGGTTTGTTCGTATGGTTTTGTCGGAAACTAGGTTAAATCTTTTTAATTTGGAAAAGTAACCTGAAGATGAGACTGGCTGACTACTTCGACAAAGTTCATAATGATGCTCATGACGATGCATGTATGTATGTATGTATGTATATATGTAAGCAATAAGTAATCAAAAAAGAAAAAAAAAAACACTCAAATGTTTATTTGAGAAAGGGGAATAAAAGTGTAAAATTCTAAATGCTAAACGATGTATAAATTTTATATTCCAGATATTCACTTGCTTGCTTGCCATTCCCATAATAGTCAATAATAAAAATTGCACAGACATATAGTATAACAAAAGGGTTAGCAAAATTGGTTCAAAATTCTTACCTTACATTTCGGTAAACGAATTTAAATTTTAGTTTCAATATAATGAAAGAGACGATAGTAATCCCATGGGCAAATAATCCACAATATTGATTGAAGCTTTAGTATTTATATTTAAAATTCAAATTTTCACAAAAATACATTGATTATAAATATTTTCTTTTTAAACATAAACATTCGTTTGTATATTATTACAATTTGTTTACAACTTTATTTTCGTTTGCGCTTGTATGCATTTCTTTTTGTATTGTTTTTTTTTTGTTTTTTTGTTTTTTTTTTTTTTTGTAAAAATATATGATTTAATTTCAATTATATCTGTAGAAACCTTTAGTAAAAATCTTCTATTAATTTTATAATTTCTTTAGTTCTCAAACACAATAAAATTCACTCAAATTTGTAACAATTAATGAAATAATGTATTTAGTAGTTCATTTAATTATTTTTGTTTTAATTGTATAATAAATTAGTGTAACGTAAGTAAATGCTTTTGCTACCATTTAGGAAAATTAAAAACAATAAATTATAAATTTACTTCATTCCGCGTCTGAACAACAACAAACACTCCCAACGAAATCTAAAAAACGACTGAATTGTCATTTTACTGGAAACTTGTGTTCATGAATGTGTTCCATTTCGCTGTACGCATTCTCTCGGAACAAAATGAATATGAAACATTATGGCGGCATTTGCCACTGTTTTTACAATACTGTTATTCGATATACAAAAATATAACAGAGAATCTTATTAACATTTTACATACACACTTATACTACATAGTATATAAATTTATTTATTTATTTATTGTATTTATTTATTGAATCTTCAATTTCAAATTGAATTGTTACTTGCAATGTTATAAAATACATTTGGTGAGTCAATTGCAGCGCATCAATTTTGAAATTGCCGCCTTAGCTAAGCAGCATGAGCTTTACGTATTTTTAAGTAGGTGACGTCAAATAATTAAAAGTGAACAAATTAGTTATGGTTGTTAAAGCGTTGCCTTTAAGAAAATCATTTTTATATGCGGCACGTGGTGAGTAAAATGTATTTATTATATTATAGCTTTATTTTAAATAATTAGAAATGGTAACAACTATTTGGACCATGAATTATTTAATTTTGGTTAAAGGATATATATTTTATTCGAAAACGAGTATCCCTTTTTAAACGAATATGACCGCAAAATTCAAAATGTTCCAATCTAAAGAATTTGGATGTATGACGACCTTGTACATGCATTTTCCTGAATAGTTTTAAATATCAAATATGACTGCCGTTGCAGCGAGATATATTTCTTTATTTGCTTAGAAAATTTAGTATTTAAATATCCAAGCAGATTGCGTTTTAACAAAAAAATTTATAAGAGTTTAAAACTTTTGTCTAACGTACGCCTGAAAACACAAAAATTATTCTCAATTTTTAATTCAATTGGAATTGAGTTAAACAGCTTGAGACAATTATAAAATAAAAAATTCTGATTAAAACTAGTGGAATTAAAATTGAGTCTTACATAAATATTAACACATAGTGCATCACATACTAACTAATTTCACAAAAAGCTCGGCAAATATGTTTGCATAAAAAAAACTGAGGAAATTCACCGTAAACGTATAACTGAATACGATATAGGTTTTAGATCCGAAATATACAATAAGAGTTAACAATATTATCTAAGACTTGAAATTTAACCCAATATATCAATAAATTTCAAATAATTTTGACTTTATTTGTGTTTTTAATTTCTTCCTAGCCATGATATTTTACATGTAAATTTTGACCCACTAGTTGGTTATTTGAACTGGGTCACATATTTCCCTCCGTGGGTAGATGTTAAGAGAACACATTTTCTCATTTATCTATATCATATATGGATAAAAGAGAAACTTTTATAGCTGGAATATATGATCCTGCACGTTCTGATATGGTTTGTGGGGTGTTTACAATGAATATATAACGGGTACTAAAATACTACCCTGTTATACGTCGACTGCCTAAATCGCCTTCTAAGAAAGAAACCTGCGGTAAGCTAGACGCCGTAGTCTAGCAGTTAGTGTGTTGGTTCATTAAACGAGAGGCCGAACAAAGTTAGATATTTAAAAATATTTATTCAGTATGGCTTTTCGGCAAAAACTTGGAATCTAAATAATATTTATATTGAAGTTTTTCAAAAAAAAAAAAAAAAAAAAAAAAAAAAATAGTCGTTTGGAGTCGACTTTAAACTGTAGACTCTGCTACTTATGCATGAAATCAAGCCACGCAATATAATTGATGTGCGAAACTAGTTCGTAATCCTAACTAAATATAATAGAAATCTGATGAGCAAGTGCCAGCATCGGTATTTCCAAACACAATGTCACGAATAGCCTTCCATGTTTGCTTAGTTGTAAGCTTAGACTTAAATTTTTTGCTGTAATAATTTCATTTTGCTCGTTTTATTAAATTATTAACTTTGTTCCTAGCAGCACCAAATGTAATTTTTTTATTCCAAAGTACAAAAGTGATTCCATCAAGAAAAATATATTTTCTTTGTAGGGCTTGGTTATTCTTTTGGTAAGGGGAACGATTTTATCAGAAAGCTGAAGATTATTGTTATTAATAAATGACAGCTGGTCATCTACAGAAGTCAAGTGAAAAATGCCTTCCCAATAAATACTATATAGTACAAGAAAAGAAAAGAATTTTCAGTATATGCTAGTACCCGCATAGAGAATATTAATTAACATTCACCATGACATAAAATATTAACATCTGGGCTACTGTAAATGTCTATGCATCAGTCACTCTAAGTTTAAATTTATTTTTGCTCTCTAAAACTCATAATGCATTTGTCGTACCCGAAGTAATTCTCAAAGGAAATAAAATAGACTGTAAAATCTGCATTTAATCTGAGTATTGTCTTGTCTTGTCACATTAATATCATTTTCCGTAGTGCTAATAACATGTTCCGAAACTTGTGGCCGTACCTTATTCCCGTAATTTTATATTTGGGGTGAGATTCCAGTCGCCGTAGGTAATGTGCTGGCTTATTAGACGGAAGCCAGGGTTCGAATCCCCGGTCAGATATCAAAAAAGAAATATGATTTCTGGCAAAAACTCTGAGAGTAAATAAAATTGCCATTAAAAGTTTCTCAAAAATCTGTGGTTCGTAGTCGACTTTAAACTGTAGGTCCCGCCACTCATGTATAAAATTCACACATGCAACGTAAGTGGTGTGAGAAGCTGGGCCGTAATTCTGACTGAAGCGTTGTAATGGCCAATAATGTATGAATGTGTAAGATTGAAACTGGGATAGTGATGGCAAATGAAAACAACAACAACAAATTAAAGCATAAAATTATCATCTTCAACTAACTGATTCATTTATTCGGAGGTATAAAGTTTGCTAGATCTAACCGTGATAAGAAGATTATTCAACGATAATAAGACTACTTCCTCACTGTGAAAATTTTTATTTTATAATTTTAATTTTTTAATTACAAGTAGTAATTGGCAAAAATAAGAAAACCAATATACGGTTGAGAACTGCATAGGAATTAGATTCTTCTATTTCCAATTTGATGAGGATTTCAGGAAGGCTATTGATACTGTGACTGAAAGTAATAAATATAATATGCTCTGCCAATACAGATAGAACGGTTTCTGAAAATAGAAGATCTGAAAGAAAGTGGCAATGCAAATCTCGTCAGACTTACGCTCCTGAAGTTACAAAAACTGCAATACACAATATATGATATATGTAGTAACAGAGTTAAATTATGGTAAATAGTTATGGTATATAGTTTGTTGTGCTACTTATTGTTGCTTTACTTCGAGACTCTTTAATATTTAAGTTTTGTGAGATTATAGAAATATCTTATGCATTGTTTTTATTTCAGTGCAATTTTACGATTCGGATATTACCTCCAAGTCAATCAATAACCTATGAGTCCATCAAAGGAAAACTCCTGATGTCTAAACCCGTCAATCTTAAATGCGAGAGGGTGTATAATGTTCCTTAAATTTGACTTCAGAGTGAAACACGTCAAAATCGCGTCAAAACTCATGTTCAGGTCATGGGAACTGACTTCGAAAAATAAAAATTCCTACTCTTTTTATAGACGAGATATACTGAATCAAAAATCGGTAGAAATTCTTGAGGAAATACAGTGAATGAACAAGTGAATTTAACGATACAAGGGAAACGTTCCCCTCCGAATAAATCTTCAAGTAGATTTTCAACAACTGCAAATAAAGTATAGCAGAATACACCTTGATAGACGTCAGAATTGGAAATTTCACATAGAACCGGAGTTAGAACACTGAAAGTTGTAACTCTATGGAATATTCCGGCTTATTATTTAATGCCTGAAACTGGACTGCTAACTGCTACTTTATCATTAATTTGTCATGCAATTAGATCCTAGAGGTCACAGCAGGATCTTTGTACATATCGAAATTGAATATTCAAAATCGGTAAAAACGTGTAATAGTCAAAAGGTTGGAAAATATTTTGAGAAATATTACAATAAGCTTGTATTACAGCCAGGTGCACCAGTTTGAAATGAGCACTTATTGTGTAAATAAAACACTAATTTATAATGGCACATTTTATTCAAAGTATTTGTTTGTTTCCTGTACCGGCTTTGCTTTTTGTGCAGTGGCATAGTCATGTTGGAAAATTACATTGGCGTATCTCGTGGCCTATTCTAGACGCTTTTCGGTAAGTGCATGCGCCGAATTGAATATTTGCAGTCGGTAGCGGTAGGTTTCTCGTGGTACACCACACCTTTCAGCGATCACCAGGCACACCGAATTTGGTGGTTATTCCGGATTAACCCATGATTCCTTCCATTCACGTTTAGGTGCAACACCGATATTCTATCGTGTCTTTGAAGCAAAATTTAAATAATTTCGGTTTCCCTCCGTCTTACTTCCAGACTTTTCGAACTTTTCCATAGCTTTTAAACGGTCAGAAACATTTCGTTGTGCGTCATTTGACATTTTATTGTGCATCATTTGTTTCTGACTCCAAGAGCAATATTTATCGAATATTGTTTGGAATTCGTCGTCGTTAAACTATTTTATGGCCTTGTTCGTTCTTTATTTATTACATTCAAGTTGTTGTCTCTGTTTACAAAATTCTAAATCTTAACACGATGACCCCATATGATGTTGTTTGTTGACCGATTTGATGTATACTGAATATGGTTAACAGATGTCATCGTCTTAACAAGGAAAATTAAGGCTCGTTCACAATAAATGTTCTCTATGGAGAACATGTTCACTGTTTTTCCATTACCAATTAACAAATCAAGTTCGATTTATCTTTAAAATTGAATATTTCTTTTCTACTATTTATTGTAACTAAATTGGCCAACAATAAGCTATTTTCTGTTGGAATTGATAGTTTGAAATAGACTGTTCAGCTAAGAGTATAAGCCTGTATTATATAATTGTTGTAGTTGGAAGCGCCACATGACAATATTTTGGTGGAAAGGAATACTTTTAAATTGCACTTTTTCATTTCCGATTTTCAATGCTGGTGTTCGCTATGAACATTACAGTTTCACACTAGGCAGAGATAAAATGTATCGCTGAAATACGTGTATACTTTATATTTTCTTTCGCATTTTTTTTTACCAAATGCTATCTCTTTTCGCTAATATGGGTACCTTGTGGATTAAAAAAAACGTTAAGTCTCAATCGGGATTTATACATACATACATAATTGGCCATTACAGCCCTTCAGTCAGAATTACGGCTTAGCTTCGAAGCCGAAGAAATATATTTTTTTTCATATTTAGTTTTTGATGTCTAACCGGGGATTCGAACCCTGGCCTTTCGTCTAATAAGCCAACGGGAATCTCAATTTTGTCATAAACGAAAATATGGAATAAAAAAAAAACAGAAGCATTGATTCGCCAAGTGAAATACTCCTACCACCAGTAAACCATTAAAGTGCTAAGAGCACAAAACAATTCATTCTGAAACACAGTAATTCTTTCGGATGCAACTAAAATAAATATTCATGTATCTAGTTTATCAGGGATAAATTAGATTTAAGAGATATTTTTTATATTATCAATATAATGGTCCGGAGCAAACGACTATTATCGTCAATGAATGGCTATTGAATCACAGAAAACGCTGAACTTAAATAATTTTTGTTATCAAAATACTAAACTGATTTTAACAAATTACTCTGTTCTTCAAAAATCTCAATACATAGTTTACACACATATAACATAACTTTATTTTTTACTATTTTTAAAAATTGAAGAAATAAAGGCAAATTAATTTATTCTAATTATAAATATATTATTAATTTCTTTATTAGTACAGTAAAACCACATTTATTCGCAAAAAACTAAAATTAATATTTTTTTAAGATTTACTTACACACCGCATTGTGTTATACTGCCCTTTTATCAATTAATAAACACAAGTTTAGTAATTAAAATTCTAAATATATAATAAAAAAATCCATTGGCTGTAAGAAATCCTAGATCGTAATCCTGACCAAAGGATTGTAATGACCAATTATGCATGTATGTAAGAAAAATTGGTTTCTTATTATTAATTAACAATTTGGACCAACGGTTGACGAGAAGAGACTTGTAGGCGTTCTTCTTCATTTCATAATAACCTCTGGATACTCTCGCCATCCAACAGCTATTAAAGTTTCGAAACAAAATAATTTTCATATATCGGATATGCCATCTATCGGTTTAAAATTGAACCATCGGTCATTTCATAATTCGCAATACATACGTCATTCTAATCTGTCACAAAATTCAGTATATTATCTCCACTTAAAGTAATAAACCGATTTACGCTTGGGCAGCGTTGCAATTTATTGCAAATTTATTTCCAAAACAAAGACAATTGGTCGAAAATTGCACGAAATTGTCTTATAAAATTTCGACGCCAAGAAGGATAAACAGTGCCCGATGTATGCAAGTTTATTGCTAAAGTTCGTGGAGATAGTTTCATTGTTCACGTTGATATCGAAGAGTGTGCGTGAGGTGGATTTTCCATCAACATCAAAAAACATCGTCATCGTTCTCAAGAATTGAATTATGCGAAAAAATCTCAGTATGACGCCTAACAAATTTTAAATTGTTTTCACTTCGCTAGATGGGCCAACGAGAAACTACACAATGATATCGATTTCGCCAAAAAAAAATCATATTTCGGATGAAACTTAATTTGATGGTGCAACTTGATTGCTTTTGATGGCCGTTTAATTAGCCGAGATGGTGATATCAACTGGCCGTCAAGAAGCTATGATTTCACACTGTTGGACTATTTTCGGTTTTTGTTTTATTGGATTTTTAAATTTAAACTTTTAAATTTACCACCCTTTATTTTTCAATTCTGTAACTAAGTAAATGCTAAAAAGCGAATATTTTCGAATTTGTTTTTAAATATGTATCTGGAATTGCAAAGCCTACAATTTCGTACAAGAATTTCAACAATAATTTTCTTATAGCCTGACACTGAAACAAAAAGTCCAATGTAAAGAAAGGAAAAAGTAAGAAAGACAAATAGGAAAGCTATCATCAGACGGTTAATACCAATGATGAAACTCTTAGTACCACAATACCTAGCAGAGGCTCAACAAATTTCGGCTCTCAAATCCTGCTTCTGTCTCATATACTGCTCTCAAACATAAATGGGATAAACACAGATGCTTATTTACCTCTAGGTGGACGCGGCTCCTCCATGGATTATTTGGAAATAATTAAAGTGTCTTTATTTTATAAAATCGAAAACTATTATGATAATTTCTTCGCATTTCTTCAATTAATTGAAAAAATTATTGCTTGAAACAATAATATTTCCAACAGGGAGATTGTATAGATGATTGCGTTTCGAATACTATGGAATAAAAAGCAATAATATTGCTTAAATGAATTAATATTTGAGTACATCTCGGATTGATTAAAATCAGTTGTTTCCAATTTTACAGAAATCTTAACTATTTACTTTTGAAACAGATTCAAATAATTTTATTAGGAATCTTTAGTAATGTCATTAATCAAATAAACGAATGGAGAAATATAAGCATTGTACCACAATATTTTTTTTTTGTAAGAAATTAGAATCTAATCAGAATTCAATAACAGGGAGCATTTTCTTCTCAAGAAGAAAAAGAAATAAAAATAATAAAAAGAAAAACGTATGAGCAGCGATATCATTTTCGGATACTTTAGAAAACTGAAAAATGTTTGAAATAAATTACCTTTAAACAATAACTCATTGTATAAAAAGCACAAGAATATCTAAGAAATAATAATGTTCTCCAGGTGCAACTATCATTAACACAAATAACACATCGTTTATCAAATAGCATTGAAAAAACATAACAATGGTAATTTAATCGCCTATTCGGTCTGTATATGGTACATGCGCTAGTTTCTTTATTTTTCAAAATTTATGCTTCAGTTGCCTATATTGTTTCTAACTCGCAACAAGAAATATTTAATTGATTTATATTTTCCCATAGTTAAAAAGCAAAGGTTTGAAAAAAAAAATACAACACAAACACAAAAAAACGGGATTTCATGTATTCGGTGGCATTACATAAAATGTAAACGATATTTCAACATCGTGTTTCACCCTTAATATGACAATAGAAAAAAACATTCCTTACAACTTAATCCGACCAGAGAAAAGAACATCTGCATCCTGATTGACAGACAATTCTCATTGCAAATATAATTTATTTTCTTTGTTTTTAAAGGAAAATTTTTTACACATAAAATAAGTAAGGACTGTTTGTCCATGCTACAGATAACATCAATGTAAAAAATAAAAGGAGTTCAGGTAATCTACGAGTAAATTCAAATTTCTTTGAAAACATTGCCAATGTAGTTTGTTTGTTTCATTGTCTAAAGAATACAGCACACTTAGATGAACCAAACCATTTCGTATTGTTTTCGCCTATGGGTTATGTGTTATAAATGTCGCATTTTGAGTGAAAGTCGATGTTTTCATCTGTTTTCTTTGTTATTATTGTGTGTTTATAACTTAAAAATGAGAATTTTTGGCAAATTTTTTGTTGATTTAGAAATCTTTCTGGCAGCAAAAGAATATGAACTGTTCCTTTATTAGCTTTAAGAAGGAACAAGCTAAAATAGGATTTTCATAATGCGGCCCCTACAAGTTGCGATTACAAGTTAAATCAACAGTTGGTCGTCTTCTTCACTCGTTGCTCTCTTTAAAACCGAATTTTTCAAGATTTTTTTGATGGTCAACCAACCTTTGAAGTAATCGTGTCATAAATAAGTAACATACTCTTACATACTCTTGTATATTCATTCATTATTTTTTCAGCTAACAATTTGTGTTCATTAAATGAAAATGCACTAATTTAGCATTTTCTTTGCAGATAATTTATTGTAGCTACCTCTATTACTTTTTGTTCGTTTTGTAATTGTATTGTTTACTTATGTATTAATTCTAATAGTAAACAGAGGATGTATTTCAAAATGTAAAGCTGGTATTGAAGGTGCATTTGCTTCTGAAAGTGGTTAGTAATTTAAAACTCAGTGCTTAAGCCAGTCAATCACTTTTGTTTAAGCGCAGTGCAAAGATTTAAAGGGTTTGAATTCAAAATTGGGCTCAATTATATTGGTAAGGGAGGTAAATTAATTTAAGTAAATTTTATTTAAATTTAATTTTCGATTTATGACAGAAAGATCTCTTTTGCGTTCTATATTTATTTATTTATTTATTTATTTATTTCAAATCTATGGAAAATCCTTACAGACTATTACAATTCCTATCGTTACAACTATTTCAACACAAAAAAAATGTTCAAGAAAAGAAAAACAAACAATGAAGATTATTAATTAAGTTAGTTTAATTGTAAAATTATAGCTTTTTTTTAGTGGATTCGAAACTTTTGTTAAAATCTATATGCAGGTAGAGATTATTAAAACCATTACAGATTCTACGAAATGAATCGAAGTTCGCATAGTTAGTTGCGTAATATTTTATATTTATGAAATTAAAGTATCTTGTTGGACGAACAGGTACTCCTATGGAAAGTTTTTCTAAAAGATATTGAGAGTTGATAACACCATTAATCAGCTTCAGGAGAAAGACAGCATTTAGCATTATACGACTGCTTTTTAAAGATGGTAATTTAATGAGTGCTAGGCGTTTTTCATAAGAAGGTAACCTTACATTAGGATCCCATTGTAAATCACGAAGACAAAATAATAAGAACTGTCTTTGAACTGATTCGATTTTATCAGCATGTACAGCATATTTAGGGTCCCATATTACAGAATTGGTCCCATATTCAAGAATTGGTATATGAAAGGATGATAATGTAAATTTGTATATTGAATAACAACTTTTAAGGTTATAATTATTATTATTGCATTATCTACATTTTCTTAACAGTATTCTTATGACAGTGATCAAAAATTATTCATGTCACCAAATCAACGAGCTTTGAAGAATCGTCCTGCTATTCATTTTCTGAACTTCAACTCTATTTTATGAAAGTTAGATATTGCACAACAACTCTTATCGAAGTGGTTAATAATTTACGAAGAGAATTACTCAAAAAGTTGTCTATTCTTATTTTCCAGAACTAAGGTAAGGTGTCCAGCATACTTGATCACGTAAACTTTAAAAATTGTTTTACTTTTCTAATTCACTTCCTATGAAACTAACCAGGCTCTCCTTTACTGGCGACATTTTAGACATCTTTCTCTCAGACTTTACGTATCGTGTAAATTGGACATAAGGAGAGATGGCACGCAATTTTACTTTTAACAATTTCATTGTGAAAGAGACTTAAGACCTAATATTTCCTAAAATATTTCTGTCCCCACTATATTTTTTTTTTTTTTTTTGGAAATTATGTTGATTCATTTTTTTTTTTTAACTGTTGGCGGTGGTTATTGTAATTGATATAAATTTACCGCTCAAAACTAAAACAAATATTAAAATAATATTCGCAAAACTAATTTTTTTTATAAATTGTGTCAAAAGATACACACTTTGCACCAAATTGAAGTGGTCAAATACAACTCGTGTTAATTTTATTATTAATTAAATATACAAAACGCGGTTGTCCTTTAGTGGGTTTACATTTTAACAAATTAAAAAAATAATTTCCAATAAAAAATAAAATTTTCAGTATACACAACACAAATAAAAAATATTATTTGGCAAAGAAACTCACAAATTAATTCATAATAGCCAATATGCAATCAACTTATTGCGAACAGTAATGAATCTTGATGGTAACTCCAAAAGCACGAAGTAAGCTTTAAGAGAATAGAATTAAATATGCTTCTAATATTTTAGGTTATATTATAAATATTTAGTCTTTTAATATTATAGAATATTATATTTTCAGCTTAAACTGAATTAAAATCGATTGTATTTATTTATAAATTAAATATATAATATAAATAGCTCCAGCTAGAATAATAATAAAAACTCTTCTAATTTTATACGCAATTTGTATTAGAGATTAAATATTTCTGTATACATAAATATGAAAATACCAAAGAGGGCATTTGCGCCACATAACTACTGAACATATGTAAATACATACATCTTATAGATTTATTTATTTATTTATTTATTTATTATTTTTTTTTGTATTGTATTACAATCAAATTAATAAAAATTGAAGAAAAATCATTTTTTTATTTATTTATTCCAATTTGTTTATTTATTTATTATATAGTCATAGAACAACAAGATATTAATCTTATAAATGAGTGCTATGGGAGTATAGGTAAGAAAAAGTTAAGAACAATGTTGAGATAAAAAATGAATTAGAATTAGAATTTTTTATGGAAAACTGTAAAAGATTACTATATACGTTTAATATATATATAAAAGTACTAAAAAGAGCATTCGTACCACTTCGTCACAATCGAATCATAACAATAAGTATTTCATAAAAATTATTTTTTTTATTATTTTTGTTTTTTTATTTGTATTTGTATTTGTATTTATTAAATTAGAATTTCTGATACAACAAGACATAATATCTTATAATTTAAAGTACCAGAATCTGGCAAGTTATATCAATATTCATAAAATTCAATATTTATAAATTATATATGTTGTGTATAAAAAAAAAAAAGAAAAAAAACAATAATATAATATACAATTTGAATAAAATAATTAAATTAAATTAATATAATAAAATAAAATAAAAATAAAATAAATAAATGAACAAAATATTTATAATTGACATTTATATTATTGACATTTAAATGTATTTGCGTTGCTGATAACTTGCACGTTTGGAGGAAGTTGGTTCTAGAGTCGGATGCTTAATATAAAAAATTGTCTTTCAGACGCAACATCCCGATGAGGAATCTGCAAAATACCATTTCCTCTTAAAGATCTCATGAATCTTAAGCGATTATAAAAATATATTGGGTGCTCTGATGTAACGATTTTGTGAAGAAAAATCAAAGCTTTTACTTTACATAATTATTTAAAGAAACATTAAATATGCGATTGGAGTAGTAAGAGACATGATCAAATCTCCTTAGGGAGAATATGTAACGTACAATGTTGTTGAAAGTACTGTTGAGTTTCGCAGTGTCTTTTGCATTACATCCGGAGAATATTTCAGATGAATATAGCAGAGTTGGTATTAAATAAGTTTTTAAGTTAACCTATTGTTGAAAACCACGCCAAGATCTCTGGCAGAACTAACTATATCAATTTTGCTACCACACAGGAAAATATCAATACTAGATTCAATTTTTGCGGATTTCTTGGCAAATTACTATACACTTTGACTTTTTAATCCTTAAACCATTCACAGTCGCCNTTTGCGGATTTTTTGCAAATTACTATACACTTTGACTTTTTAGGGTTAATCCTTAAACCATTCGCAGTCACCCAAAGATAAATATTATTAAGGTCAGTGTTCAGATCATTAACTCTAGTGTTGAAGGAAGCTATTGAACTTTCAAAGTAGAGCTGAATATCATCAGCATATATTTGAATTCTAGAATGATCGATCTGCTTTGGTATATTGTTAGCATAAATGCAATACAGTAATGGTTTATTTATTTATTTTATTTATTTATTGTTTATTTATTTATTTTAATTAAAGAAAAATCGTTATGTACTATGTAAGTGTAAAAATTCAAAGACTTAATATAAGCATGGAAGTACCAAATCTCATGTTTAAATGTCTTGTAAAAACGTTAATCAATTATCTTTTATACAAATTATTCCGTTCCATCAACTAGACAGTATAGTTCGACAATTATTTGCATAAAACGTAAACGTTTGGTTAATTCTAACTGAAACTAACATGAAACGTAATATGAGTTTTCCACATTTGTTTAAAACAAAAGCGACAGATTATAAATTGTGGTGAGTGTTGTAGAAAAATATGTTGACATTCTGTTACCAAATACTGTTTATGCTTGGATGCCAGAGACTAAAATGGATCATATGAATCACCACAGCAATCGTTTAGTCATCACCAGGGAAATAAAAGGGAATTTAGAAGACCACACTACTCGTACAATATGTTAAGTAACGCGACCATCATACCTTATTAGATCAGGAATGCCTTAATTTTTATTTATCGTATAAACGCAAAAAAAAAAACTATGGTCAGATTTTTAATCTTTTGTTTCAAATACGAATGAAACTCTATAATATTGTTACGAAGGTGGAAGCGATAGAGTGCAGTTACATGAAAGTATTGTGGAGAGCAGATTTAAAGTACGTCCATGGATAATGTTTGAACAAGTTTTAATCCAATAATTTTTAATTTTGTTGTTGCTGTTAAATTTATATCTTATATCAATTGGATGCTTTATGTAAAGTATTGTTATTTCCTGTGTAGTGTTTTTCGATAAATTAAAGAATATCTGCTGTATTGTAATTATTTGTAGAGACAAGACGCGATGTAAGTGAGGATATTCATTACCAGTTATGTTGTTTTTATTTATTGACTTTAGCTTGTTCTATGGTAAAGGATAAAGTTTTCTTGTTAGTATATCCCTTTTAACTGTCAAATGGTAGAATATATGCATCAATATATAAATATTTGTTTTTGTTATTTGTGAATTTAATTTTAAGTATGTTTTAATGGAGTATCTATGCATTGGAAAAGTGTGGCATATTTTAGATAAAGTAAGAGATTTGTTTGATTTTACATGCAATTTATAAAATAATTTATTGGAAAGGCGGACCATTCTATTAATTTATCAATAATGGGAAGGAGGCTAATTTTGTCAGACTTTTTGAAAATCGAGGAATGTTACTATTAAATAAATAATATTAATATGAAAGAGAATATATAATCAATCTCCTGATTTACATATGTGTAGTAGAGTGTCTTTTGTATATTTCATGAAGCCATACTGTCCGCTGTCTAACAACTTGTGAGTGGTATGAACTTTTTGATAGATAGGAGTTGTTGTGAGAAGTTTTTGTTAATAAATTGGGATGGTAATATTTGTTTTAAATTATCGTGCTTTGTATTTTTATGTTTTTAAATTTGGTAAAACATTTATTTATCTCAAGTAAAATATAAAAAAATATTATTTACTTGTAGCCGTTATTTGTCTTTATATTAACCATAAATACATATATCCATTATTTACTTAAATTACAGCACACTGAAACTGATAAAACTGCTACAGCAATTTTTTTACGGATCCTTATTAACAAAGGTCAAAAGTTGGTTTTACATTACCATTCTGTTGAAGGCCTCAGTTTCTGATATAACTCTAATTTATTAAACACAGATTCTCATCCTATCACTAACTGAGTACTTACGACCGTATTTTTGTGTGGTAACTTCACGATCCTTCTACTAAATGCTTTTGTGGGACTTGTTGTTGTATTGTTTCCTTTTCGTAAATTTCTACATATTTCTTTGTGTTATTTTATGAACCGTTTAAAGTGTGCATTTCGTTGCTATCTCTATGTCTCGTTTTCTTAGTTTTGTTTAACCGTAGATCTAGCTTTCTTTCTGCTCTTCTCAAATTTTAATAATCACAATAATTTTGGCGCTGTAGATTAGTAACTAAGTTAATGTTATGGTCGTTATAAATTTCGTAATCCACCGAAATCGAATTGGCAGTTGTTCAAGTACATGCTACGTGTGTAGCAACTACTTACAGCCGTATTTGGGGAAACCTGTATACGGAAAACCAGAGAGGAATCAAAGGGAGACTATTGTTATTAATATAATCGATGTTCAATTGCACCGGGAAACTTTTTTACTGTGCATAATGTTGACAACAAATATTTCTAATAAAATATTACACCAGGTTTCAACCACCTCTCAATTAAGCGCATTACTAATGCGAGTGACAAAAACCTGCCTCAGGTAATTAATGGATTGATCATTTTATAAGAAATTCTGTCATTTACATTTATTTATTAAGTTGTTTTGAAGAAGGTTGTTTTTGTGTATTTAAAAAATCAGTATGAGAAATTGATCTTTCAATGGAAGGATTAATTTTGTATTCTGTAAAACTATGAAGAGCAGTCCACAGTCTGGCCTTAACGATAGATTCTTTTGCTGAAGTCCTCTATTTGTAATTTTATCTTTTTTAACAACCTTCATTTTTAATATGGATAGTGAGTTTTCATGTTTTGCTTGAAAGAGTGATTGGACTTTTTTTTGTTTTTGGTTTTTGAAATTCTCAAAGTGCACGATTCACCGAGGTACTCTCTTGATTACCGGTGGGTGGGTTTTAAGTATTGAGATATTGGCGGCTTTTATTATAATTTTGCGAATTTTGGCAGATTCTTACATAATTTCCAAGAAGCTCGAATCAATTGTACACATTTGTACAATTGGTACGTTCAAGAGAACACTGTACAAAAAACTGTACATATTTATAACGTAATCTTCGATTACTTAACGTAGAAAAAAAAAATGTTATTTTTAGTTTCATACATCCATACATACATAATTGGCCATTGCAACCCTTCAGTCAGAATTACGGCCTAGTTTCTCACACCACTTATGTTGTGTGTGTTAATTTTATACATGAGTGGCGGGAACTACAGTTTAAAGTCGACTCCGAACGACAGATTTTTGAGAAACTTTTCATGGCAATTCTATTTACTCTCAGAGTTTTTGCCAGAAATCTGCTAAGAGGAAGCCGCCGAAGAAATATTTTTTTTTTTTTCATATTTCGTTTTTGATGTCTGACCGGGGATTCGAACCCTGGCCTTTCGTCTAATAAGCCAGCACACTACACACTAGACCACGGCGTTAGTTTCAGTTTATGATATTAAGCACACTGGTAAAATATCAGTTTCGTCCGATCATACATACGTCTACACTTTTAGCTCAATCGCTTACATTTTGCGAATTCATCTATGAAACGTAGCGATTCTAGTTTCCATATCTCTTTGTACAGATCGTTATATCGAGGCATACATAATTGAAGGTCTTATTGAAATTTTACAAGTTTATCATTTATGTGATCATCAGCCCAAAAATGTTCTGCTATTTAAAGGCCATTAATAATTAAATTGGCTGTTATTGAAGTCGGAGTTTCCCTCTCACCACTGTTATCATTGGCGTCAACATATTCCAATGAAACTTTTAACAAATCACCTTCATCAAGAACACTATCGATAATTATTTCCTTTTTAACATCAAAGGTAAGATTATCCAAACACTACTTCAGCTCCATTTGGGTTCACACCACTATTTTCATATTTAACACTTTCAGTGTTTAATTTCCGAAATGGCTAAAACTGATTTCTATGCTATCACGAGTAGAAAATATTTTCCGTACCTTAATCACAGTAGTAGAGCTGGTATCATTTTCTATTCCAAAATGTATTGAAATGGTCGTTTTATAAAATATTTTTATCTTTGTAAAAACAGGAAAGGATTATTTTTGTTAACCGGATAATTTAAAATCGTGTAAAGACAGGAGAGATCTTCGGTCCAGTGCGAGTGGACGATGATTTCCGCATCCGACCCAACAGTGAGTTGTATGAGCTCCTAAATGACATGAATGTTGTGCAGCGTATTAATATCCACTGCTTGCTGATATTTGAAGGGGGACAACCTTACTTGTCTTGGAAGAACCGAATTAAGAAAGCCCTGTTATCTATTGATGTGAACAACTAGCGTTGGCGCGCAAGAAGCAGAAGCGTCTTATTATTATTAAGGACCAACTAAGTAAGTATGTAACTAAAAACAGGATGTGGATCTAAAAGATGTTGACGCTTGTCTCTTATTTTTAAATAGAGAAATTTGGGAACATGGAACAGTAATTACAGAGAGTGGAAAACTACAAAATGATAAGTAGACATGTTGAAACTTGAAGTGTGCATAAATATGTATAGATGGTGAATTGTTCAGCAATAGGAAGTTATTATTATTGATAAAGAGTGTCTTGGGTAGCGTGAGGGACCATAAAGTCTACGCTACTCAATTCGTAATATAATATAATAAATAGGTATTCATAAATTTGAAAACATTGTATTTTTTATTATTTGTGGTGGACCCCCGGGATATATGTCATTAACTAAATTCGCCAGTAGAAGGGCTAATATTACTAAAGACATTATCTTTTGGTTAAATGTTTTATTTGTTTGGTACATCAGAAGATATAATTTTTAAGTTCATTTTAGAGTATACTTCTGCGCATAGAGTGTAAAAATCATTATGAACAGTAATCTCTTTTGGTGTTAGGATTTGTGATTGTTTATGAAAATGTGTTTCATGAAGATACTTAATTTTTGGAGAGGGAATTTTGATTAATTCAAATTCCAAAAACTCATTATTTCTAAATCTATTCGTGTACTATTGAATTTGATGTGGAAATATAAGAAAAATTTGACGTTTGTAGGTGACAGCGAAAATTGTTTACATTTTTTGGATGTTAATTACCATTGCTAGATCCATAACTAATCGGTTCTTTGTTCTTGTAGTGGGGTTTATAAGTAGAATTAGTTTATTTCTGTTTCTGGTATCTAAATTTATATTTAAATTTTGATATGATGTGCTGACATTGTATGATAAACCTGTTGTAGTGTTATTTTCAGAGTAGACTTTAGGGTCACTGATTGTTGTTGTTTTAGTTGTGGCAACATTTGATCGTTGATATGAACAGAATTAGTAATATTACTAACATATTTAAGATTGGAACTTGTTGTAAGTTATGTTTTGAATTTGCTTGTGTTATCAGAGTCTTTATATATGAAAGAGTATATTGATTGAGATGGATGTCCTTTATTATAGTTTTCAATCGCATTTTTGCTTTTTTCCAAGGTTATAAATGTTTGGATTTCTTTTTAATGCTAATAATATCATTTATTTATGAAGGCGCCGTAGTCTAATAGGTAGTGTGTTGGCTTAATAGACCGTAAGCCCACCGTTCAAACCCCAGGTCAACATCTCAAACAAAATGAAATATGAAAACTTATTTCTTCGACGATTTCCTCTCATAAAATTTCTTGTAAAAACTCTGAGAGCAAATAAAATTGGTATGAAAAGTTTCTCAGAAATTTGTCGTTCGGAGTCGATTGTAAGGCCTATTGGTGGTATGAGAAGTTAGGTCGTAATCCAGACTGAAGAGTTGTAATGATCAATAATGTATTTTTCTTTTTGTTTGTTTGTTATAATTAATACATATGTAGCTCAATTTTCACTCTGCTTTGAAACTTCTGAGCGCAATCAATGCATATCTGTTGAGTATTACAAGTTTTCGAGAAGTAGCCAAATCTTAGTTACCTTTTATGTGAAGGGGAAGAGAAATGTAAGGTCGAAGTTTAACTTTCTCATAGCTTATCGATAATCCTGGCGGGAGAGAAATAGTATGGAAGCGATATGATTATTAATCTGGTCACTTTCATACGTTCATTATTTATTTACTTTAAAATTTTGATTGCTTTACATACGCTTGCATAATATTTTTACTTTGGAATTTCGTTTTCTGTAATGTCTCTAAAGTTATTTGAAGAAACGAAAATGAAAATGAAATGAATGTTCTTATACTTCAATACGAGAAAAGCGTGTTGTTAATTGGACTAAATTTCTGGCCTGAGGAGAAATTTCTCGCAGTTGACCTCATGAGTGGATTACGCGAAGTTACGTTTTTTTACTTTTGGCTTTCTGTCACTCCTCATCGAGTAAGTATTTCTAGTGTTCATTAAGACTTTTTTTCATATTTTTAACACTTTATTAAAAAAAATCGATTATCAAGGTATCGAGTCAGATTATCAGAAAAACGTACAATCGAAACTAATTTAAATACAAATTTATTTCGATCATGCTGATCCTGGAAAACATAAAATTAGAAACAATAAAATTGATGATCAATCCAAAGAACACAGGTTTTGTGTCTTTACCTCGACTCTAAAAAAGGAATAAAAACTTTGTAATTTCAAACTTTCATCGAATTGGAAAAGCTCGCAACATTATACATGGCTGCTATGATTACAGTGGTTACCAGTTCGTACATCTTAGTTGTAATATTACCTGATACTTCATAGGGTAGAATTTATCTATCCTTTAATAATAATATTGACAGATATTATAATGGTTGAGACCTATCAGTTGAGACTACGAAATTTTAAATACATATTGACAAAAACTTTTATCGTGTTTTCAAATTCACTAAACGCCTCAAAAATGAAAACATATTGTTCATTAGATACAAATTGACGCCATCTATATGTCAGATCTAGTAATTTTCAAACCGAATTTGTACATATTAAGTGAAAGTATTGAATCTAGTTACAATAAAAATCGTTTTTATAATGCATACTTTAGTTTAATTCGCTAAACCGGTAAATTTGATTCATATCCAATTAGTGTAAGTGCAGGTTTTGAACTCACATTTATTTATGATGATATTATGCATAAACACACACACTCTTTAAAAATAATATTTCGAGACTACAAATGAAAGCAATAAATTAACGCAAACTTAAAGGAGTCGGTTTATAGATCCAATCGTAAATTTACATTCGTTTAACGATGTTGAATTTCAACTCAGAACTTATGTTTGTAGAATTATGTATGTATTTCACTGACAGACGAATGGAAAAACTGTTGACTAAATGTTTTAAAAATATAAATTTTTGGACGTAACCCGAATCAGCGGGATGCATGCAACAAATGACTGGCGACAGTTTGCTTATCTCTCATATTCAACTCACTTAGGTTGCCGCCGGACCACTTGAGTTTGTTTAACAAATAAAAAGAACAAATGAATGTATAAATAATTATTTTTTATTACCAACCTACTTTACAGAAGGATAAGTAGGATTTATGTTTGTGTTTACTTATTATTATTCAGCCTGAAGTAACCTGAAACAAATATTTTAAATCTTGTGTTTAGGAAAAACGGTCTTTTATCAGTTCTAGGTTTAAGATAGGCCTAAATATACATTTTAGCTGAAACCTACATGTATAATGCATTACAAAACTGAGAATGGGGATGTGACACTTAATTAAAAAAAATAATCATTTGTCATAGCACAATTATAGAGCGAATTTTTTTTTAAGAAAATCAGAACAAATATACATTTTATTAACTTTGATTAGGTTAGCGTTGCCATGTAACTAGGCAAGACAAAGTAAGATAATAAACAAATCATTAGTCTAATTCGCTAATGTGTTATTTCTCTTTTTACGGTTTTCAATATTTGGAAACTTTTTAAATGCAATTATTATTATTATTTGAGCTCTCTTTAAATGACCTGGATCAATTAATAATTAATATTCGTGGAGTTAGCACGTGCTTTTAATATTTTTCGTAGGTTTGTGGACTTAGCGTTTTCGCAAACCTCAAAATTACAACAACTTTAAACTACATAATGAAATTTTTTTTCTCAATTTTGGAATAAAATGGACTTAGCAGGCTTGCGAATTATACTAACGATATTATTTATTCTTTTCATTTACAAAATTGTTTTGCTCTTTATAATTCACTTGGTAATCAAAATCCAAATAATATTTTATTTATCTCTTTTATTTTCTTTCTATATTTATTTTAAGCAAAACTATTTTTTTGCACCTTCCATATTAACTTATTAAATAATATACATTGATATTCAATCACTATACAGGATATACTCACAGGCGTCTAACGTATGACTCAAATCTCCCATTGCATTTAGATTGTCTCAAACTTGTGTGATTTAAGCACAATCTTATCTCTCTCTATATTTCTTTCCTTGGGTGTACCCTTCCAAACAAATCTTCCCACTGACCTCCTGCAACATTAGCGGCGTTGAAGGTCCGCTCCTCTTAAGCTTATCTGCCTACTTAGCTCCCACATTACCTTTGACTTGCCCAGAGAGTCCCATAAAATTTTAGAATTAAACTCATAAGAGCTGAAGGTTCATATGGCTTGTCAAATACTATTATATCCCATTTAGGCCCTGCCACTTATGGATATAATTAACACACACAACAGAAGTGGTGTGAAAAGCTAGGTCGTAATCCTAACTAAGGGGTTGTAATAACCAATTATGTAATGACCAATGAAGTATGTGGTGAATGGTAGAAACTAAAGCAACTGAATTAATATTTTAATACCTTTGAGGAAGGCATATTTAAAAAAATTTTTAACTCGAAGAAAATAACACAAAAATTAAAATGTTTAAAATTTAATTGGCAAAAATTTAAACATTCTACATTTTAAAAACCAGTAGCTTATCTGGGAGGAATTAGAGCTTTTTTTTAAATCAAATTCGATTTCTAAAATGTTTTCCCATGCTTCTTTTATTGGGAGGACAAAATTTCCATAATCTGACTCTTGATCCGTGCATGCACTCTCACTCCATAATGAATTTCCTACAAGGTCAATTTAAGGGAATAGACACGTTTTGGTGATATAAACTGCCCGCCAAGATCATACGGTCTTCAAAACTAATATAACCCATGCCATATATTCAAAACATAATGGCATCTTTCAAACGAATAAAAAATTTCGAAGATACCTCACACACACCTTGTTTTATTTCAAAAGCGTTTAGTGAAGGATCCGATATTTATATTTATTATTACGAGCTGTTTATCATAAAGCTAGTGGACGGTCTAGTAGTCACCGTAGGTACCCAAATAATTCAATGTACACATCTAGGTCAAGGGGTGCTACTTCAGCGAGGACTTGCAACACGTCTGTGAAAACGGTACGACCTACTGAGATACATGCTAAGAAAGCCATATTTGATCAAGTAAGAATCTTACGTATATCGAGTTAATTTAGTTTTAATGTTGACTGGCTTTAGCATATTAATCAGTTCTTTTATCACCGTTAACAAAGTCAATAAAAAATTTTGGCATAAGGCAATATAACGAATTCCACATGTGAATTCCCACAATTTATAACATTTCTATGATATTATAAGGTTTATAATATCGTTATACCGGGGTAGCTCCTCCACAATCCATTTTATAATCTATTTCAGCATATGGTTGTACGAAAAACTGGCAAAAATATATCGCCAGCAAAATATCGAGCATACAAAATAAATCCTATTATTTTCTCTTTATTTAACATTAAACTCTTAAGGGTTAGTTAGTCAAGTGTAAGAAACGTAAAATCGTAACGTACGTAGGCTTAAAAACGTTTGTGTATTTATAGAAACGTTAAAAACGGGGCATATGTCAACGAAGAATGTAAACAAAAAAGAAACAGAACACAAAGCAACACACACACGAACACAACACAATGCAAAGAAACTGGTATACAAACATTTGCATGAAGTCATCTGTTCATTACATTTTTGGCTTAATCCGAGTCAATATTTATGGAATTTTGATATAAGTAAAGTCGAATATTGCTCTATTCAAATATTTTTTTATTAAATTGCAAATCAATATCTGTTAGAATAGTAATAATAAATAATAAAAAAAAATAATTATGAACATTAGAACCATGAAAATATGTATTTAAAAATTTTAAAGATTTAAAAGATTTACGTATAAATAGAAAAGTACCAAAAAAAGGCATTTGCGTTACATTGCCATTTAAAATATAGCGGGATTCGTTATTTATTTTGTTTCAAAGTTTTTCTTTTTTCTTTTCTTTTATACATTAACAGTATATATAATAACAATTAATTAAAGAAAATCATTTTTTATGTACAAATTTAAAAGATTAATACAAACGCTTAATATGTATAAAAAATACAATTCTACCACGTCACTCAAAAATACATACATATTATTTATTTATTTTGTCAAAATTGTTTTGTGAGCACAATAAAACATAATAACAAATATTTATTTCTTATAATAATTTTTATTATTTTAATTAAAAATTAAAATTTCATTATATGCATGCAACAATTTAAAATTTTATATAAATAAACATGAATGTACCCGAGAGGGCATGTGTGCCGGAATGCAAATCTACATACAACAGCCCCATCACTCTTGTTCAAATGACACGTAAAAACGTGAGAGAATTCTGTGTTAAACAGAACGTCTCGTTTTGCTAAGAGAGAGAGAACTTTTCGATAAGCGTTTACATTTCTTTCCATATGATAAAAAGAGAACGTTTCTACAGTACGTTACGTTACGTGTGGCTAACTGGCACAGGCAGAAAAAAATAAAATTATTAGTTCTGAAAATTACAATAACAAGTTAACCAATACCGTTCTAGAAGTAATATATGAATGACTTGGATTAGATGCGGTACGACCGATTTCGATACTGCTGGTACTTTTATGTGTTGTATGAAAGCTAAAGACTTAAATTGTACGATTAACTTTCCAGTTGTATCTTCAAAAGAAGAATTGTAAAGATCAAAAAATTTCCATAATTTTTGAAATTGTTTACTTAAATTAATCAATTTATAACTACATTTAAAGCTATTACATGCCATCCTCAAAAGTAAAATTGTTAAGAAAAAATTAAAACATATTTTATTGGGAAACATAACTACAAAAAATAAATGTCTTTCAAACAGAATACGCCTTTATAAAAAAAATAATACTGACAGAATATAATAGTTAGCTCTAAAGCATTCATTATTTGAAAAAAAAAACAACTCCTGTTTACAATACACAAACAGTTCAGATGACATCAAACTCATTTTAGTCGAAGTCATTTATTCTTTAGTGTTTTGTGTGAAAATTCTTAAAGGCAATTAAGATGCTTTTGTGTAAACGAATGAATATATAGAACGTTCATTTTCATATTTCAACTAATGCTATTGTTTGACCCCTACTGTTTTTTACCTGATAATTTTTTACCTGCAGTACGAAGAAAAACTACATATTTATTATTTTCCGATACACCATGTAACGACAATAAACGAATTGCGGTGTTAAGGAAAGTATTTTAACGCACAGTGACATCTACACTGTATCCCAAATATAAACTTTCAACACCAGATAAGTACCATGTTTGTACTGCTCTGCATCAAATGTACACAAAATCTTTAAGAAGCAGGATTATTGAGTACGACTTTATCATTTTGCGTGCTTGGAATGATTCATTAGATGTCTAAAAACATATTGCCAAATTAACATATATGTATGTCGCCATGGTCGTTCGGTGTTAAAATTCATTTATGGGTATTGTGGGTATTATTATCCATTGTTTAATAAAACAATATGTTTCTTTTATTAATAATTTTTAGTGGCTATAATACTTAGTAAAACAGTTTTTTCATTGATGAAGTAAAATAAAGTTAAAACTTGATTGTTTTTCCTAATTGGTCAAACGACCATACTCTAAAATTAACTAAAGCTATAGAAGTCCTGTGTAAGAAACCTTTGATCTTCTTAAAGCTGTAAATTGCCTTCGTCTTCATTATCATCTCCCAATAAGATATGTTTTATTTCCTTATTTGTCTATCTATATGTCACTACTTATTGATTCAGTTCAACTTTGTCCGTTATTGAACAGAGTTTATTTTTGCTATTCTCTTTTTTGTGTGTTTTATCTACTTTATTACTGTCTATTTTGTTTTTCGTGGATACATTCCAACCACTACTTCATATGAAAAAAACAAAATCGTTAAAAATAACAACTCATGGTCCTAAATATCTATATGCGAGGATACACCTTAACAAGTGTCTCCGTTCCTAATTAAAAAAGTTGTAGATTCTATTTGTTTCGGCCAAGTGCTTAGCAGCATGAAAATGGAACGATTCTCATTAAAACTAAGAATGTTAATAAAGCAGAATGTTAATAAATTCAGCTCGGTTCTCTTTTACCATCAATACTGTTAGAAGTTTCTGAGCACGTTTCTTTAAGCTGCTCCAAAGGAGTCATTTACTCCAATGATCTACGCGGAATAACGAAAAAGGAAATTCTTAACGAACTGAAGGCGCAATATGTCTCCAAAGTTAAAAAATTATGAGGAAAATTCACTTTGGCAACCTTCAGACGACTTCAGAAGACTGGGTTGATATTACCTTCCTTTATTACTATTAGTCCTCCAACTGAAATATTAATTTGTTATGAAAAGGTAAGAATTCGTACCCTTATTCCAATGCTTTTACGCTGAGAAAACTTCTATTATTACAGCCATATTGGTAAGGTTTGCTAAATTCCAGATTGTGCTCTCAAAATTTTCATTTAAATAAGGATTCGGGAAAAGGACTGCAAGGACCAAAAACACTAATGTAATCATTATCGCTATTGAAAATGCCGGCAAGAAGCGAGCTCTTACAAATAAAAAATCCTTCGACGAAAAAGGAGTCAACAGAATTATAAAAAAACAACAAAATTACTACAACACCAGCAAACAACAACACTGAAAACCGGTTAAATCAGCAGTGAAAGTAATGTGGAACATGAATTAAAAGACTATTCATCGATTATCTGTGTTTCATCTCTTTCCAACGCATCAACCAACAATGCAATGCAGTAACAAACGACAAAGTGCTGTTTGTTCCTAAAAAACTGTAGCAGGTACACGCAGCAAGAAATAAATATTTCCTTTTTCTTTCTTTCTTATGAAATCTTTGTCATTCTTAACTACCATCGCTCACTGGTCTATATTCTGTATGCATCTTTAAAAACTATTCGCAATCTTTCAAATTGTCATTTATAACTCATAAGAACCATTCTAATTAGTTATTATTCTAGAATAATTCTGATTTGAACACCAGGACGTTGTGGAATAAATAAAAATGAGTACTTAGACAAAATAGCCTAAGGAGCAGCATACTTCATTCGTTTTCACCTACAACTATAATATTGTTGACACCTACGAACTCCTACGTCACTACTACCACAGCAATTTCAATTTCTTTGATAAAACGTCAGAGTAGTGTAGTAGTGTAGAGTATTAATCCAATAAAAACGACTATATTCCGAAGGAAGGCGATTTTTATAGATTAGAACTACTCAAAATTTTAAGGATCCGTCTGGGTCACTCTAAACAATCTCATCTATTCAACTAATCTTGATCTTCTCATCTTCTAGTCCTGTCCTATTCTATTCTATAAAATTAATAAAATATTCACGTCCTCTGCGAAGAATAATCTCTAGTAAAAAGTAAATAAATGATGTTAAAGGTAAGAAATCATTATCGCAGTATATATTATTTGAGAAAAAAATCAGAAATGCCATTAACGAGGTCAAAATAAGTTTCATTAATTAATTGCCTCTATGTATGTCTTTTCACATTGCAGAGGTAATGATGGATCATGAAGGTCATATCACTTATTAATGTACAATAATGAAAGATATGGCTTTCAGCTTTCAGAGTTTGATGTATTAGAAATTAAAATACAAGATGAAGGAAAATAGTTTTTTCAACTTTCATCTTTAAAACATCAAATCCATCTAAATTATGTATCTTTTTACCGGTCCGTTTTCATGTTTTACATTGCGTATTTCAATCGGGTGGTTTCATTGCTTGTTATAAGTTGGAAAGAGGGGATGGAATGAGTAGTGCCCTTTTAGGTGAGAGTGTGAGAGAAGAGACGCTCTAAAATTCTATCAAAAGATGTAGCATTTAATCGAAGGAGAGGAATAAGTAAATTTAATTTTGGAACAGTACCGTAGTCTAGTGGGTAGAGTGTTGGCTTATTAGACGTAAGGCCTAGGCTCAAACCCCAGATCAAACATCAAAACGAAAATATTTCTTCGGCGAGTAAAAAATTGCCATGAAAAGTTACTCAAAAATCTGTCGTTCGGAGTCGACTTTAAACTGTAGGTCTTGCCACTCATGTATAGAAATTAACAGACGCAACATAAGTAGTGCGAGAAACTAGGTGGTAATCCTGACTAAAGGTTTGTAATGACCAATTGTGTTATGAATATCAATCGCCACTGTGATTAAGGAATATATTGAACGTATATTATTGAACGTACAGTTGGCAAATCTAAGTGTTATGTCCAAGCAATACTTGAACTGTACTTCAAGACTTTTAGAGATGGCCATGAACAGTTACTCGATACCATTCGGGAATGCACACTAATGGTGTTTTCTTTTCTTTTCATCCTGTATAAATCGAGAGTGATGATAATACCCTGTAAAGCAGATGACTCTTGTTTATTTATAGGGTTACCAGATGAAATTTAAAAAAGTCGCCTGTTATCGTTATCCAATTTTGAAGTTAATTTTTTTATCGTTTTGTGGAGTAACCTTAAGTAAACATTACATTACTAAAGCTGGTTCCGGAACAAAAATTTTGAAACAACTTTATGTGAAGTTTGACGTTTCTCTTTTTGAGAGAGGGAGAGAGGAAGAGAGTAAATTTTGTTCGGAACAATTTCAGCTTGAATTGGTTCAATTTTAATTTTTGTTCCGAAACAATTGAACAGTGCTGCCAGATACTCCAATTTTATAAGCAAATTTGATAGAAAATTGATAAAATAGTAAAACTAATACGTTGTTTACGAACATATTTCATATGGTAGCATTGTTTTTCCAGAACTATTGTTCGAAGTGGGTGAATCGTTTCAGAACAAACTCTCAAAAAACTAAAATTGTTTCGGAACGTGTAATAGGATTTGTTAAAAATGTCGTCTATGAATTTTTCAATTAGTGGTAAACACAGGGGATTCCCTTTTTTAATATTTGTGTAATAGTGTTTTCACACCAAAGGTTAAAACCTGATTTTAGCATTAAAACCATAAACAGCTGATTATGCATTCACGCAACAGTTGTTTTTGTTTAAGAAGAAAAATAAAAAATAAGAAAAATTAAGAAATGAACAATAAATTAAAAATTATTATAAATATTGCAAAAAATACTTTAAAATAGCGGATCTATTTATAAAGAGTGAAGAAGGGCTTGAAAATCAAATAGTTTTATATACTGACTTCCTATACTTTTATATATGTTTTGTCTCTATTTTGTTTTTTGAGCTGTTTTCAACATTTCACTGTTGGTAGCTCTGATTTAGTACATCGAAAATAATGTTGTATTTTATAAAAACCCACCTAAATCCAATTCAAAAAAGATTTTAAGATGGTTTTAACACAATAATTTTGTATGGTAAAACAAGGTTTTATTTTTAGTTTTAAAGTTAAATTCAACTTTTGCGTTAAAACCACTCGGTGTGAAAACACTATTCCGTTATTCTAAAATAAAAAATTACATTATAACAGGGCTGATCAGCAATTTTTTAATGCACTTTGTAACAGGGTGATATTTTATTTGTAGAAAAGAAAACACTATAAGTGAACATGATGTCCCCTATCTAAGTTAACATACTTCCGTACCACCAATTAGTAACATGATTTGGTTTTCTGTTCATTTAAATAAAGAAAAACTTTTCATTTCTTGACAAAAACCAATAAAATCTATTCGTTTTTTACTATTTTAACTACTTATTGGACAATTAGGGGCAGCTGCCCTGTTAAACTAAAGAGATGTCACATCAGCTTCATCTTATATCCGAAATAAATTACAGACCTTTCAAAATTTTATCTAGTAGATGATAAATTTATATTACGTGGAAAAATTAATCTCCTTTTTGGAAACGATGTATACGGTAAATAACTTTCGCCGGAATGAAAAGTTTTCTTTTACAAGTGACGTCTGAAAAACTTCACCTTTTTTTGAAAAACAAGTAGAGCTAACAAATGAAAAAAGCCTTTGTGTAAACAAAGCATACTCGAAATGAGAACGTATTTATTTATTTATATTGAGGTATTTAAAAAAATACCTCAAGATCAATGGCTACCCGCGTTTTTTTTCCATAGTTTACAACCCAATCAAAAGATTGAAGCAGTTAAAATCATCCTTTAAGACTAGACCCGTTTGGTTGACAATATAGGAAATTCATGGGAGAATATGAATTATTACAACATATGGTAAAATTGGGTGAGTGCCCTCAGACTATGAGGGCATACTCTATTTCTCTACTTTGTGTTATTTATAAGAGTTACCGAAAACCACCATAGATTTCAATCAATAACTCTCAACTAGCCCAGCAAATGATTTTTTAGAAATTATTCTAAATTGGAGAAAGCGTCGTATTGCAATTGATATTAATTTAGAGAAGGTTTTCCGGCAAATATGTGTGAAAATCATCAAACAACCAGCTCATTTTAGGTGCAATTCAGATAAGATTTGTATGTACTCACTGAAAACTATTAAATACGATTCTTCATCAGTCCCTCACTTAGCCATAAGGGTACTACAGCAACTTGCAAAAGATGAGATAAAAAGCTACCCACTGGTGGCCCTCACTAAACTGTCACGTCGTGTTGGGAAGCATTTGGATATGATATTAGGCGGTAGGTAACACCAAATATTTAGATCTTTAACAAAATTTAGTATTGTTCAAAAGATTTAATGAGAATGAGACGAATTCATAAAGAAAAACACAAAACTTTACACGATACGGTTGTATTGCTGCAAAACAGCTGCCGTCCGATAGAGCGACATGCATTTAGCGCAGCCGCCGGTAGGCGACCACCATGAATTTAAGCGACGACGTGAATGTGTTAGAACAAAAGTAGTACCTTTAAAGAAACACTTCCAAGCTTGCAATTAAGTGTGATTACATTATTGGGGAAATTAGAGAATTCAATCAAGACCTAAACCAATTTTAGTATACACAGCAGAGTGTATTGGACTGATAGTACTGCTGAAAGTTTACTAACGGCTTTCAGACGTCAGCAATTGGAGATGTTTCTGCAACCTGAAGAAATGAATCAACATGCCATTTGGTTTAACGGTCCCGCATAGCTGAATCTGTGTACCGATGTGTGGCCTGCTCAGTGTATGCAGTGTCAGTGGTATACAGAGTTTTTCTTTGACTGTACATATTGTTCTACACATAATCTTCAAAAATAATTCTTAAGGAAATAAGTTGAAATAAAAAAAATAACTTTCGTTAATTTGAATGCATCTTCACACGTTTTGTGAGATCTTAGCGTTAACGGTGGTGCTTTCGAGTTATTTATCTGGCTATGTACATACCAAAATTTATTGTGCTGTAGGCCATATCAATGAATTTTTGTTAGTCAATTTTGATATGCCATTTTTTTTAGCAATTTCTCCAATTAAAACGCATGACTAAAGTCGTCGTGTTTCTTACGTTAATACTGAAAAAAGCTATGTCAACATAAAATTTGTTTGTCGGCATATCTGTAGTATATACCAAGTATAATATGGTCCCAAGTGTACGCTGACTACAATAGATTGAGGTGTAAAAGTCCAATGCTCGTAATTAAGGACTAATTTTCAACCAGTTAAGTAACTTTACAGTAGCTTGCATCTGTTTTCAATTAAATTTAGCATCAATTTCTATATAAGAGAATTTACTTTAAAATTTTAAAAAGTAATAAAAATCATTTCTTTTAATATGATCAAGTATTAGCAAAGATACCAATATCGTTCGATTTTCCATCTTCTTCTTTCTATATACAATTTGTACATACATGTGTACAGTGAGGTCAGTATTTGCAATAATTAACATTATAATTAAGAAAAATATTAAAATTTCTGCACAATATCTGCAGCAGAATTTAAAATACCTGTTTTCAACTTACAAAACATCAATGTGAGCTCTGCGGATTATAACAACAACAAAAAAAAAATTGGGTCACAGTCGATATACTGCGCTAGAAAGAAAAGAAATTATGTAGGAACGAAAAAGGTCCGGATAAAAAAAAATAGTTTGAACGTAGTTTTATGCAGTTCAAGAGTGCTATTTGCGAAACATTGCACACAGTGTAATAAAGGAACTTGTGAAGAACTGTCTAGGTACCAAATTAATATACAGTGAAATCTCCCCTAACGGATACTCAATGATGACGTTCGAATTTGAGAGTCCAATAATTTTGATGGTAATATTGGAATCGAAATTTGGCCGATTTTCTCTCTGCCTGTCATGGACACTACTTTTTTGTAAAACATATTATTTTTTCTTAAATACGTACCGTAGCTGGACAGAAATCTGAGAAAGTAAAATATAAACCAAATTTGTAATGTTGTGCAGTTCTTTTATATTTTAATAATTGGCTGAATTGTTTTCACGTCCTTTACTATATATAAGTACATACATATGTATGTGTGCAGTTGCAACATAGAAATCATCATCATTAGCATACACAAGAAACAATTTTTTGCTCTCATCATTGAAAACGAAGATGGCTTTGCAATTTTTAACAGAGTTTGCATATTTTTTAAAGCTTTTGGCACATTCAACTGTTAAGAAAGTCCTAAGTTCAGCATAACTTTATTATTTATGTACTTAACTAAAAGCGAAATTAAAAAACATCAAAAACCCATCAGTAGTTGTTACCTCAAGCATTAAAGGGTTTATTAGCAAATGTAGAACTAATTAAAAGTTACACTCCTTTTAACGAACACCTCCCGATCGTTGTCCGGCTATAGGAGGTTTCACTGTATACTTCAGATCAATATGTCACCTTAATAATAGCCACTCCAAACACCGGAACTCGATAGAGAGTTACCAATTATTGCACGATGTCCTTTACGACCTAGAAACGAATCGGGTCAAAATTTCGTCATGAGTGAAGCGATCAAAAAATTTAAAATGATAACACATTTATTTATAAAGCATCTTATAAAGAATAAGGTGTGTATTAAAACAAAAACCTGAAATCGCCTGATGAATAATAAAATAAGCAATGCTAATTGTAAAAAATTTAACCAAATTCCCAAATTCCCCCAAATATTTAAAAAATATATATGTTTTCAGTTGGCGAAAAAACATTATTCGCAAGGAATATTAGGAATGGTTCTATAAATATTTAACATCTCTAATGTTATTACATTTTTTCACCATAAATATTATACTAACACAAATACTATTTTATTAGGTAATTGATGTAAACTTTTTAAATTTAATATCCGCTTTAAATAAGTTTTATTTATTAAAAGAAATTAATTTAATATTATTACGTTTATTAAATTCAAACAGTATTTGCCGTAAACAGGCACAACTTAAAAGAACTCAACTAATAAATCAAAAAAAAATATTTTGTTTTTCAATAATATCTGAACAATTTGCAAAGTAGACTACCGTTCTTACAAATATTTCGTCAGAAATCCACAAAACTCTAAACATTAAAAAAAAAAAATAAGGAAAAAAAAACAATAGACATGCATGCTGTATAAAAGTATCTTAAGTAGTAAGAAATCTATTTATCTTGATTGCTTTCTTAACATGCTAAAGATTTAAGATTGCTCAATTAAAAATAGCTGTAAATTAACTAATGCTTAGCAATAACTAGTAAGTGTTTAATCATCAACTATAGGAACGTCACGTTCATTGATAAACATGTATACCCCTAAAGACCATTAAACTCATTTGGAAAAGAAGTCGTTGAATCAATAAAATTATTTGTAAAAGATTCATGTGTACATATATACATAATTACCAATATTTTTATACACGAACTGGATACATTTTTTAAACAAAAACTGGTTCTGAAAAAATTTTTTAAAGATTTCAAGAATAAAGAATGTTGCCTGCCGCAAACCTTATATTTTTTTTAAAGAAAAAAAAATTAAGTGAACTCCTCAATTTTTTACAAAAGATTATATTGTTTTTTAATTCAGTTTTAAGTTATTCAATATGAGCATCTTTGCAAAAAAAAAATGTCATAAAAGCATTAATGACAAGTCAAGGACTGTGTATTGAGAATTATCAACGTACGCGAACGATTGTATGAAGTATTGAATATCTTAAAAGTGATAACTTTCAGAGACTTACTTGTTGGATGTTTATTCAAATATGAATATGATAGCATGTGTATGAATGTATCTTTTGTGTCAATATACATACATATATATAGAAGGGATAAAATTACAATTTTTAGGAATATTTATAAAGAAGGTGCAGCCATAAACATGCAAAATATTGAATTCCATTTAACAATATCATACGATGATGCTAACATATTGGATGTCTACAACTCAGAATTTCTCATTCATTCAGTGATTTGCTTTTTCAGTATATATATATACATGTATGTACATGTATATATTTATATATATTCATACTTATGTTTTTGTAAATGATCATTGTCAACCTGTCCGCTTACATTGGCAATAAAGGTTCTTTTCATTGTTTTCTATAAGCATCGCCAATATCAATGTGGTCTTTCGTTAAATGTAACGTGGCTAGACATCTTACATGCCTCAGATACATTTTTTGAATGAGATTAATTATTTAGCATTCTTCAACCACTCTTAAGGAAACTAATAGTTTTGTTTTTAATATTTTTTAATTATGGAAGCGTAAAACAACTTTTTTTTCTGGAAAATATTTTTTTTTGTTTGTTTCCAATAAAAGAAATGAATTTTAAGATAGTTTATATAAATATTGTATATTTTAGAACTTTGCAGAGAAACGCGTATCATACACAAATCATTTGCTTATAAGACTGTTTGAACTGTTTATGCCTGTCCAGTAACCTTTATGAAATTTTCAGATAATTTTGCCATGCTATAGCATCATCGCCCATGAATTGAGGGAAACATTGCCCATAAAGTAATAACAATATTTAGCAAAAATCATGAAAAAATGTATTGCAGCATCCACTTTGTTTTACTTTTTTTTCGCTTGTTTCATTGAATCTATCATATTTCCAAGTAGCAATTTCTAAATACCAGAAGGAATCACGATTTATCCCTGGCATTCAGACCACTGGAGTATTCGGAAAACAATCTTGACATCACTTATAATAACTTCATTTTCATAATAACCTTAAAGAATATGGGTTAGTAAAAGTTTATTTTCTTATTCTTCTAGTAATCCTGCATAGGTCCAGAGTTATCGAGGCAATTTAGTATAACAAAAACCTAAGCTACTGTCTGGATGGCTGTCCTCTATACTAATTATAACTTTCTTATATTTCGCATAAATTGGACACTATAAATAGCTGTTCTTAGTAATTTTTGACTTCTTATTAATGAAGGCTCAGTTCTTTGGTAATAGTGACAAGCTTATTTATAGTATATGAATTTCAAATCAGATATCGGATTTCTAGTTTGCACTAGCATGGTATACTGCGTACATATGTATGTGTCGATTTATACTGCAACTAGCGTTGGCAACTCTCCAGATTTATCCTTTTTTCTAGTTTGTTTTACTAACAAATTCCAGTTTTCTTTAAATTGTGCAGATTTTACAGTTTTTTTGTTTCAATACAGAAGACTTTGCAATTAAACGGAATTTTTACTTAAGCGAGCTATGAATAAGTGCAGAACCATGTCAATTAAGCGAGCTGAACCTTTTTTTAAATATTATGGCTATCAATATAAACAAATCGATATATATCCCACTTTTTAATTTAAATTTATTTTATATATTCATTTAAAAAAATACTCTTAAGGATGCAGGTATGTTTACACACATTTTTGAATAAAAATCAATCGGCGCTATAACTATTTTATTGCCGGTAAATGTAAAATATTTGCAACTAAAAGGAGTTCTCTTTGTATAAAAATGGGCTTTTACAAACAAAATCTCTTTCATTAGTAGTACAAGGTAGGTTTCTGAATTGAATATCCCATAAAGAGTTCTGTTAAATATTCAATGTGTTAAATATTCAATAAATTTTAAACAACTGCTAACCTGGAAACAATTTATTGTGAAGGATGGTCAACATTTGGTACAGCTAGAGAGGATGCTTATATAGTTTGAGAATTTGAAAGCAGCCGATCCAGGTGTTATCGAGTTACCAGATCTTCATACAATTGACTTCTATACAATTGGCAACTGAGTTGAACTCGTATGAGTCACCGCTGATAACATCTTAACTGATCTAGAGGCCCATAGAAAAAAATCTTTGTTTTCCAATGTATACGAAGTTAATGTAGCAAGTTTAAACTGAATGGAAGGAGTAACTCGTACTTCTAATCCATGCATGCATCAGTGATATTGTAATTGTCCTGTTAAACATGGCTGTGAAGAAGAAATATTTCGTGGTTGCTTTTGAGGGCAAAAGCATAACACTCACGTAAAGAACATTTCATTAGTAACAAAAATGTATACAAAGATATTTTATTGAACCTCACTTTACCACGCACTGCGGATTAAATGTCAAACTCCCAGATATTTAAAAATAATAACCAAACCAATAACCAAAAACACTGCCCAAATGTTGCAAAAAAAATTGAGTTTGTATTTACAGACGAATAAAGCTGGATTCACTCATGGGTTTGCAACAAAATTTTTGTTCCGAAACAATTTTTTTTGATATGGAATTTGACGTTTTTGAGAGAAAGAGGAAGAGAGTAAATTTTGTTCGGAACAATTTCAGCTTCAATTGGTTTTATTTTAATTTTTGTTCTGAAACAATTGAACAGTGCAAATTTGATAGAAAATTGATAAAATAGTATTAGTTCTACTATTGTACAAACATATTTCATATGGTAGCCTTGTTTTCCCAGAACAATTATTCGAAGTGAGTGAATCGTTTCAGAACAAACTCACAAAAAATTAAAATTGTTTCGGAACAAAACGTTTGGGGTGAATCCAGCTTAAGACTACAACTAAAAGATTTTGAGCAAGTGAGAGCCGTTTTATACTGAAAATAACGAAAAAAATTAAATTAAGTGTTCAATTCTCACCAGAGATTCTGGTCTGTTACACTAGGCTGAGCATAAGGTCTCAGTTATTCAGTCCTTAACAATTATAATTTATTTTTTATTTCCGTGGTCCCATACTATAATAGCCTAAGTCGACTTAGGTAAATATGAGTTATGTTCTGCTTACAAAACTTTATACTTAGGTTACGTATTTTTAAAAAGTTATTAATAAAAAACATGTTAGTCTAAGGCGTAATAAAGCCACATTACACGTATAATAAGTTCCTAAATATAACAAATAAGACTTTTATTGTCAATTTTGATCTTAGGCTTGCCAATTTTAAGAGTCTTTAATTTTGCAATAATTTTTTTCTCAATTTTTTCAGAATCACTTCCGTATAGTTATCTTCCAGAAACCGCAGATAAATTACATACGTGTTTTCAAAACGACTTTCTTTCTGGTCAAGTTAATTAAATATTAAGTAGAAAGCGATATTTTTGTTGTCTTCCCGTGAACTCATATTTTTTTTTTTTGCACATGTATATTGGAGCGGAGAAGATATCATATTCGAATAAAATAATTTAATTTAAGAAGTTTTGAATTTTGTTAGATAGTTTTTAACAACAAACAAATACTACGAAATGGACATTTTTTAACAACTTATCAACAAAAACCACACAAATTTGTAGGCAATATTGTTATTTTTAGGTTAACTTTGTTTTCACGACTTATTTGTATATTATATTATACAGAAGTAGAATGAACAGTACGACAGATTTTCCTTTCTCCTATTTTTACAGCTACTTACGAATGACAAAGCCAACAATCAAAATAACGTCGATAATATTATAAAATTATAACTAAAAAGCAACCATAATTATTTACAAATTTGTACATTTGTTACGTATATTTGTATCAATAATAGTTATAAACTCTTGTTACTGTAGGCACCTTCTCTACCGTCTTTTTAATGATAAAAACTATCGGACAAAATAAAGCTCGAAATTTTTTTTTGAATTAGTATGGTATATTATTTATAAACGGACACACAATTACTTAAAATTACTTTATATATAGTGGCGTAATCATTATTTCCCTATTCTTTTGCTTTTGTGCATGCCTTGAATTGAATTGCACAATATAATCCTTTTTCAGAAATTCAAATCCAAGTATTTTCCAACTACGTCAGTATTTTCACAGTAATCACGTAAAACTCTTCATTTTAAGATTTAAAATATTGATTGTATAGCGATTAAACTTCGCTGGACACATTCTATCTTCGAAACTTTTTTCAACAAACCACGCTTCTTTATATTTAAATGTAGTTCGCTACCGCGTTGACGTCACTACTTAATCGAAATATCGCCCTCTTCATAGCTAACTATGACGTTTCGTCGCTGTACATACAATTGTCCATGATATCATTATATGTAGTGGACTAATACCGCACACAGAAAAGCATCTCCTTACTGTTATTCTTATTTATTTTTTTTCTTATTTTTTCACTTTAAAATAGTTTCATTTAATCAGAATTTTATAGATAACATTTTGATTTACATACAATTGACCGGTGGTCCACTTAGGGCTATTATTACAACTTGCCTTTAACTAAAGGCAGGATTTTAATGGGCAAATAATTTGTTTTTCATTAATATAAGTGAACAATAAAGTAGAAGTAAGCGTTAAGTTTATGTTTGAATTTGCCACACAGTGTACTCGCGGTAACGTGAACTAATTAAAACCAAGGGAGTTAATGTTAGCGAAATTGTTCACGTTAGCAATTGTTAAATTTCATGAAAAAAATGTAAATTTTACAATATAAATCTATGTTTTACACGCTTGAACGTAAAACTAAAATTTTAATTAAAATCAATTACAAAACAAAACGAGATCACGAGAAAAAATCTATTGAAATAAAATTACATAGCTACTCCGGATAATTTAAGAAATCTAACTCAGTATCTTTTCTTAAACCGCTGAAGCCATCTGTCACTAGCATTGAACCCGATCTCGTTTTCTTTAAGTTGGAAATGTAATTCCTTATCCTTTTCTTTTAGCATTAGTTCACTTACAGGCCAATTCCTATCACGCATTCGGAGGAACCAACGGTAAAAAGTTTTTTCCATAACTGGAAGTTCTGATGATTTTAAAGTTTGTCTTTTTCTCGGTCCTTGGTTTGTGTTGTTTACACAATTCAAAATTGCTTCTTTCTTCTTTTTAATACTGCATACTGTTGACTTAGGCAACAATTGTTCCGAAACAATTTTTTTTATATGGAGTTTGACGTTTTTGAGAGAAAGTGGCAGAGAGTAAATTTTGTTCGGAATACGTCGTTTTCAAACATATTTCATATGGTAGCCTTGTTTTTCCAGAACAATTGTTCGAAGTGGGTTTATCGTTTCAGAACAAACTCTCAAAAAACTAAAATTGTTTCGGAACAAACATTTTGTTCCGAAACCATGGGTAAATCCAGCTTTAGCGTTATTATACTTTTTTGTTAAACTAGTCACACTTGTTCCTTTTTGCAAACTAGCTAAAATGTCTGCCTTTTCTTTTAACTCCAAACATTTAGATTTTTTTACAGTCATGCCGACTGATTCACTTCACATAAGAAACTAACTTCAAATTTCTTTGTCATACAAAGAAAATAATTTAGGGGATATACACCCATTATTTATATAAGGGGACTCCCAAATTTTTAAAAATCGAATTTAATGTATGTATTTCAATGTTGTCTACATGCTTAGAAAACATACAGTGAAAAAAATTGTTCACGTTATAGAGCTTTCTGTGTTTGTTTACGTTAGACGGTGTTCACGTTACTTTTATATTATATTTTCAATACGGCAACTTTAAATATAAACCAAAAAAGCAAAAATAAAAAGAAGCTCGTTGTTCCCCTGCGTTTTAAAAGAACTTCTTTAATTTGACAAATATAGTGGCCATTGCTTTATTTTATCTGTAGGTTGTAATAAGTTAAAGATGACTTTAAAGTTCATTTTAGCTAAAGTTACGTTTAACTAAACCCAACTTTAACGGCAAGTTGTGATAATGGCCCTTAATGTGCTCGGTGCAGAGTTTAATGCTTTTTGTACTTTTTATCGTTTTAACCAAGTGCCTACCGCTTACCGTGAAACGATTCTGGTTTTAGAATTTAATGGCAATTGGAAATAACCCAAAATATTCTTCTTTGATGAATTTATGACCAAAAATCACTTAGACCCACTAAAAATTTATTACGAGCCTTTTTTTTCTTCAAGTTTCAAAAATTTTCTTCCAAAACCTAATTTCTTACAGTCAACTGACAGTAAACAAACGTATTATTCTTTTGAAATGCAACAACAATAAATATTATTTCTTTATTTTTAAATGTATAGGGTGTATTCTCTATAAAATATGTATAAAAAACATTTATGAGGTGCCAACAATTTTAATGTTATTATATGTATGTTGTGATAGCATACATACATACATATGTGAAATCGAAGTTTTTTCTGCGGCAAGTAACGATGCTGTTTTATTGGCATAAGCTGTACCACTTTTGCACAAAACTTGACATTCTGAACGTATTTAAAAGTATGCGAACATAAACGTTTAAATAGATGGCAATCCATTTAAAAAATACAAAATATTGTTAATTTATTGCACCTGTTACTTGCTGCTTTGACTTCTACCTGACATGTATAGGTAAAATGCAACTGCAACTGAAAAGAAGACGATGGATGCCTACCTCTTTTATTTTTAAAATCTTTGAAGTCTGGATGCTGATAAATGACTGTGTAACTGCAGAATCAAGTGATGCATGTATATAAGAAAATTTGCAATTAGTAGCTATCCAAAACTGTAGGGACAGACAGAACATGTTTTATATATTGTTTGCGCGAATCTTCAAAGGTAACGTTCTTGATCACTCCAGTGATACACTGTTGAGCGAGCAAGTAGAAAAACAAAAGTTTAAAAAATACCTGCATAGCAAATGTACATGTCTTGACGTGCTTGCGCCGAGAAGGTATTGAAATATGTAAGTCATATATGTATGTAGGCATGTCATGTATTTACATATAGTATATACATATATTATACGTCCATATAGTCGCCAGTCACTAGGCCAATTAATCACTATTTATGGTTAGTTTTTAAATGTTTCAAGGATCATGTGTATTGAATGCGATTATATGGTAGCATTGAAGAGATATTCGCTATTATTACACTGTTAAATAAGTCAAGGAACTTAAGATTGGTAAAAAAAAATTAAATTCTTATTAATTTCAGATAAGCCGATTAATGCACTCGGTGATCTACCAAAAATATCAAATCATCCTTTATTATAGAATAAATGTATTACAACGATGCAAAATTAAATTCAGTCTGAACAATTTGTCATATTCCCATGTTTAAACTTACACTTAATGTGTGTGCATTTATATAAATTACAGAATGTTATCTTCTAGTTCAAGATCCAGTTTATTAATATTTTTCTCTCTTTACCACTCCTAATTAAGTGCCACTAATTTTAATGTTAGTTTAGGTGTGTGCTCTTTTTAGAATTATTATTTTACAACTTTCAATCATAATTAGGATTGATTTTTTTTTATTAATTTAATGATGGTCTGAGTACCAGTAGTGGATGAAAATACATACATACATACATAATTGGCCATTACAACCCTTCAGGCAGGATTACGGCCTAGCTTCTAACACCAATAATGTTGTGTGTATTAATTTTATTTACTCTCAGAGTTTTTGCCAGAAATCTGCTGAGAGGAAGCCGCCGAAGAAATATTTTTTTCTTATTTCTTTTTTGATGTCTAACCGGGGATTTGAACCCTGGCCTTTCGTCTAATAAGCCAACAAACTACCTACTAGACTACGGCGACTACATAAAATTGTTAAAAATAATAAAATAACTGAAATTTATTAATTCAAAACTGGTGCCAGTACACTCAATTTGTACGATTGTGTTCCACAACGCACAGATTCAAACTGAATTTTTTAATTTAAAATGTTTATTTTCAAAATTTAATTGTTGGTAAGACTGTTTTATGTGATGTAATGATGTTTAGAGTAATTTTTGAAACATGTACTGATAATCGAACTTAAGTAAAATGTTTATTCTCTTTTGTACATCACTCTTATGTCAATTATTCTATGTGAACTAAATTTAATTTTATATTATTATATGGGTAGGCGCAGTAATGCGCAAGGTGAACACATGAGACAAGGTAGGGAAGTGCACTTAGGTATCAACGCATCTAATATTCATGCTCTTTTGCCTTTTGTACCCTTGTCAATATATGGACGACAGTCCTACAATGTCCATGACGTCACCTGCCCCGTACTCTATGAAGACCAGATTTTTCAAGTGTTGTCCTCATGATTATAGCCTTTTATATGTTAACCGTGGTCCGTTCAACTTTTTAGGAGGGTCTCACAAAGCTTGTGTTTTGATTCTCATTGAACAATAATTCTAAATCTAATTTCTATATCCATGGTATTGTACTTCTCTTGCCATTAATTAATAGTTCGTAAAGGGCAACGTTTAGAAATGCTTATCCGACTTCAAATACAGCAAGACAAGGACTGTTCTGAAGGTCGCCTATAGACCACAATCAGAACATCCCTAAGCAAGTACATTCCTAGTGCCAAATATGAATAGAAATAAATAGCCCTGACTTAATGTACTCTCCAGAAAAAATGCCATTTCATCAAAGACTATCTTGCACAGGAACTTAAATGGGAATCCTCCTGCCGAAACTAGCTGTCTCCGCAAAATCTAAGTTCCACCATAGGTTCTCTTGACATGCATGCCATGACTGACCGGCAACGGGCTGAAAACCAGTTCGAGACGCTAAAGATTTATCCACGATATTCACTTTACGGGGAGTGTTCCTCCTTGGAGGTCAAAGCTTATTATCAGATTTATACGGAATTCAATGTCTGAGGATTATCTCTCCCCTAATTCTTTAACTCAAGGCGCCAAGATGCAGTGACTATTAGATCTTTTAAACTCTTAAGCCACAGCACCGTATTATTTCGGTTGACATCCAATACGGGCAAGGGATTATCTTCCTTGGCTGCTTCCATCTATACGGTAATCTTAGACTCCTTGTATATTTCTTGGACTGGAGAAACTATTCATTCCCAAAGCTGGGAAAATTGATCCCACTAAAAGCGAATGACTCACTCTTTTTTCCTGTTTTCTAGAAAACTGGAAAGAGTCCTTGATGTTCAAAAGACCTAGAAAAAAAAAATACCAAAAGAAAAAACAAAAGCAAAATAAAATACCCCAAAAAGAAAGACACCAGAAAAACAAATTCATAAAAC
>QOCX01000402.1:161398-177497 GCA_005959815.1 Sarcophaga bullata | reverse complement strand
GAATGTAACAACAAACAAGGAAAGAAGGGATGAAGGTAAACAACGATGTTATTGCATTTATGGAGATCTCGAGAAGCCAAATCCAAAATCGTTTCGCCTTCATGAACATTTATCAGACTGGTTATAATCTCTCTCGTTTTTGTTAGTGTATGTTGTTTACATTTGCCCTTGCAGTTCTTGTTGTTTGTTGGTTTACTTGTTTATCCCTTTTTCTTGTTATACTGATGTTGTTCTTTTATTTTTGTTTATTTGTTGATCAAGCAAACAAGTCCGTTGTTATGTTTTCGTAGCTTTTGCTTAACATTTTAATGTTAAACAACGTTACACCATTTCCATTTTCGTAACAATATGATAGTTTTGTGAATTGAATTCAATAGCACAGAAATATTACGTTCTGCAGCATATTCGTGCAATATATGTTTACAGCCAGATAGGAAAGTAAACTTTTGCATATACAGGGCACACAAAGTGAAGTAAACTTTGCATGTTGCAAAGTCCTGATTAACTTTCTTATGCAGTTTGTAGTAGCCTGTCGAAAGTGTCTGGTAGTAAGAAGGCTTAAGATCTTGTAGTTTCATATTCTTTAGTGTGAGTTGATGTTTTTCCAAAAATTAAAATACAGTCGGTCATCAAGTACGCACATGCCGTTTGAACGATGGGTGAGTAGACAAATATTATTAAAAAAAATTGTTAAATAAAGGTTAGTAGAGAGACACCTTTAAGTTTGTATGAATTCATGATTGCATGGGTAATAAAAGAAAATATTAAAATATATTGTGTTATAAATGTCAGATATGATGCCAAATAAGATTATTTTTTGTTTATTTCCTAAATTATATTTTTAATTTTGTTTTTAATAAATTATTTATAAAATATGTAAAAAATTAATTTTTTTTTATACACTTTAAGCTTTAAATTTATACAAACGATATTTTTTAATTATTCTTTAATATATACATTGTTTTTTTTTTTTCTTAATTTAATTTCTACATTAAAGCAAATATTTTTTATTTTGATTTCTAAGGAAAGCATTAAAAAATCAAGTCAGGGATTATCATGTACGATAAATTTGGAAAAAGATGGGATTTTTTTTTATACAATATTTATAAAATTTTTCTTCTAAAAAAAAAAAAATAAAAAGAGAAAACTATAAGGGAAACAATAAACAATTGCCATTTTTTTTATGTATTTCCAGCAATTGAGTTTATTTTTTTATTTTTTTTTATTAAAAATTGTTTATTTTAAGGAATATCGACGTGCTCATATAATATTTAAGTTTTCTTCTTGTTGTTGTTGTTCATGTTCTTATTCTTGTTGTTGGTTTTTTTTTTGTTTGTTAAATATATGTTTTTGGTTTTAAATTTCCTTTGAAGCACAATTAAATAAATTAATTTTTTTTTTTAATTTTAATTTTTCTTTTTTTTTCTCTGTAATTTTAATAATTTTTGTTCACAAGTTCAATTAATTTATTTGTGGCCTCAAATAACAAACTAACAGATACACTACACATATTTCCTCTTTAATTTATGTTATTCTTTTTTTTAATATAACTTTATTAAATTACAACATATTTTTTAAATTTTTTTTCATCAAATTTTTTGATTTTAATAAATTTATTTCCGTTTTCGTTCTTCTTCTTTTTTTTGCCTATATAAAAATTTTGACATTTTGATTAATTTTTCTTTTATTTAACTCTTTTTATATTTAATTGTATAAATCTTCAAAATATATATATATAATGATATATATATCATAATGAAATAATAATTAATAAATAATTTTTACACATTAATTTTTTTTTTCATAATAACATATACATTTTTTATAATACATATAAAAAATGCCAAAAGTTTGTTTTTTTTTTCTCTCATTCTTTTGTATATACACAATCAAATTAATCTTTATTTAATAATTTAATTTTAAATAATTTTCCATTTTTTTTTTTGTTCAAATAATTTTGATTATGTTTGCTTTAATAACATCTGTCCTGTTCTACTTTGGTGTATCATTCTTCTAAAGTGTCATGGTAAATCTGTTTCATTAAAAGAGCATTTTTTTATTTTCTTTCTTTCTTTCTTTATCTTTTCTCCTTCTCTTTCTCTGTTTTGTTTGGTCCTGGCAATCTGTTTATTTATGTGAATTGTTGTTTTCCTAGTTTATGGTTTGTGCATTAAAAAATAGTCGAAAGGTCGGGGGAATGGGAGTAAAAATAAGGGAAATAAAGGATCATGATTAACAGAAAATTTTTTGGGAACTGGTTTATTGTACTTTCATGGTACCTTTTCGTTTTTCTTTTTTTGTTTTTATTTCAAATTTTTGTTTTTTTTTATAAAGAAATACAGTTTAAATCAATTTAATTTTAAATTCTAATTGTGGTTCTCTTAAAACATTAAAATTTTGTAAGCAATACTGTCCTGATTAACCCAACAAAATAATACTCCAGTAATCATTTAATACTTCTAAGCAAGATCATATAGTTACCACAAAACCTAGCTGGCCATTGAATCTATGGGGATACTTTACAGTACCCTCGTAAGCATTCTGCTCCATATCCGACGTATTTTCCAGTCAATCTTGTCTACATTGATGTCACATTTTTCCTCCTATTCCATATTCACTAAGGAATTACGAAATGAATTGCCGTCTGCTGAGTTCTACAGCAAAGTTTAACGTTAGAGTTTAAAGAGAACGTATCTCTCTTTTAAGTGCGTTCCACGATGCACATGCCCACTACTCTACATTACATCTTCTTTGAGCTTACGATACGTAACAATATTCATAACTTATCGAGCATTTCTGGTGGATTACTCGAATCCCAAAAAGCATAATGAGCTCACGTTAAGCATATGTTGTAAGTGTACATACAGTGCGCGTATTATGCACATAATTTTGGTTTTCGACGAATTTACCCGAATTTTCGATCGTCCGCAATTAAAGTGGAATGAATTTGTTCACGATATTTGTTGAACATGCACAATGGAAGATGAATGGATTTTAAAAAGGATCAAGATCTTTATTTTGGCAACTGCGGTCATCAAGCTTGTTGTCCTTTATGTAAACAAATTACGTAGGCACTGACGAATTGACCTACGTAGCATCAAAAACTATATCCTTACCAATATGATGTTAACTTAACGAATAAATGAGTAAATGTGATCTACAACATTCTCTTGTATAGAAAATTGGCGAGCAATAACACTTCTCAGCATAGTCAGAGGACTAAATCAAGCGGTCTATTTACTGACGGTCCTGACTATACCTCCACTTTACCGACTTCGGAAAAAATTTTGTTACTTTGGACTACAACATAATAATCAATCAATAATCTGCTATGCAAAGATTGAACGACCAAACTAATTCTCCGAATTAAAGCCTATAGCATCAGGCATTGGAATACGCTAAGAACATGTTATGTTACCACTTCTTTCTAAACATGGCTCTTGCCTATATTAAGGCTAGACAATGCAAGATCACAGATATAGAAGCTGAAATCTACAGGCATGTCTGTACATGTCATTCAAATTGCTGCAGTTATCAAGTTCAAATGAAAAGCGTGAAGTGAAATCTTGGCAGCAATTTGATGTAAACAATTAGGACTTGAATATCGAGCACTCCTTCTAATATTTAGGCAGCAGTATTACAAACCTTCTGTTGAAATCTTTACAGTCGTGACAATATTTGGATGTTCAATGCAAAATAAATTTCAGCTACACTCGGAGGTGTTCACAATTTGCATGTGCTAGGCAGCGCATTGGTCCTTACAGCCATTTAGTCAGTATTACTAGCTAGCTTCTCATAGCACTCATATTGTCTATATTAATTGTACACATGATACGGAACCTGCTGTTTAATGTCGATTGTGACTTTTCTTAGCAAATTTTTTTCTCATTGTTTTTGCTAGAAGACTGCTGAGAAGAAATCGCCGAATTCGGGATGTCTGAATCAGGCCTTAAACCATGAGATATCGTTTAATAAGCCAATACACTACCTACTAGACAACGTCGACTTCAAAATGCATATTGTTTGGCCTATTTAAACCATGCTGGCCAACAAATGGGATCATCAAAAAACCGAAAAAGACATTCTCATGCCAAACGGTGAAGGGGACCAACCAACATTATAATTGTAGCCATGAACAGAAACACTTGTGTGCTCGAGAAAAATAATGTTGTAACGTATACGTTAATGCTGTAAGTGGCTCAACACAGAACACACAATCATCACAAGACTTTAGTAAGGATTACGGCACCACCTGTGTTGTTTGTGTTAATTTTATACATGGCTGGTGGGACCTACAGCTTAAGGTCGATTCCGAACAACTAATTTTTGAGAAAATTTTTGGTGGCAATTTTCATTTACTCCCAGAGTTTTTTGCCAGAAATCTGCTGAGAGGAAGTCGCCGAAGAAATATTTTCTTCATATTTCTTTCTCTTGGAGATGTCTGGCGTGGGGTCTAGTAAACCACCACACTATCTACTAGAGTACGGCGGCTAGTCATCGTATTACGGAAGCAAATTGATTTGAAAAGTTTTCAAAAAGATTTTTATCTGAAGGTTGTAGTCAATTCCTTGAGAAGTTTATTCAACTGTCTTGCTTACTAACAAACTGCAGAGCTTTAAATATTTGTTTTCATTTGTTTGTCCTGTTATTAGTTTTGCTTTAGAGAACCACTTACTATTTTCTTAAAATAATTTTTTAATCTGTTTTTAGTTGTTAATAATTAAAGAAATATTGTAGTTTTATTATCTTTTTTAAGTTAATTAAATTTAATTAAATTATTTAAACGTAGTTATTATATTAGAAGAATACAGTCAGGGACAAAATTGTGAACAAATCGTTAATATTCATTAAAGGATTTTAAAATATTTTAAAATTAAGACAAAAAAATTGAAAAATCGGAAAAAAATTAGAAATCTTAAACGATTCGAACGATATACCGGCAATATTTTCGAAATACTAACGATTTGTTTAACAATTTTGTTCATTTTGTTTGTTTTTTTTTATAGTTTTTATAAGCGAATTTAAGAAAAATATATTTTTTATTAATTAATTAATTAATTATTAAATATTAAATAAATTTACAATGCTTATTTATTTTTTTTTTTGTTTGTTATTTAAAATTTTTCTTAATTTCTTAATTATTACAACAAAAAAAAAAAAATAATTTTGAAATGAAAATTTATAAGTTCAATGATGAATATTGAAATCAAGTGAAATTAAACAAATTAAAACAAAAAAAAAAACAAAAAAAAGGTGGGTGGGTCTTCCTTAATATTCCTTAATGATTAAAAACGGCAACTAATGTGTCACATTCTCCTCATACTTGAAAGCATATTCAAGTCCTTTAATGTCTTTTCTCTTTTCTTTTCTTACGCACACACATACTCACATGCCATATAATTAAATTAAATTTTAATTATGTTATAACATTAATAAATGGAATTATAATTAATGTTTTATAAATATAAATACAAATACAAATACAAATACAAATACAAATACATACTGATAATGAAAGGAAAATTAATTTAAAACTGAGACAAAAACAAAAAGCAATTAAATGGAAAATCTTTAAGGAGAGAAGGCAAATAACATATAAAGAATGAGCGAATGAATGAATGAATGAATTATTTAATGCATGTATATACAGTAAGCGTCAAAAGAAGACTGTACTGTAAAGATAAAATTCATCACACTCAACTTCTACTAGCTAAGGAGAGTGCCCGAAAAAATTTTACAATATTTTGGAATAATTTTTTTTTTCAATTTTAAAAACCAGCAAATGAAATAATTTTAAAATAAAAATAACGGTAATTTATAAATTTTTTTTTTTTTTTGTTCAATGTACAGTTTTTTTGACGCTACTGTACGTATAAGTGAATTAATGTAATTCTTAGGCATATTATTATTATTGTTTTTTTTTTTTTTTTTTTGTTTTAATAATTAATGTTTTGTGTTTGTTTTTATTTATTATTAAGTTTTTTTTTTAGTTAAAGTTCTTTTTTTTTTTGTAGTTTCCTTTCAAATATTTCTCTCGTTTTGTTTTTCTTTTAAAACTATTGTTGGTTTTGTTTTTTGTTTTTTTTTTATTCTATTTTTAGTTTCTTTTTTTTTTGTTATTGAATTTTAAAAAATAATTTCCTTTTTTTTTATTTTTTTATTCTTTCTATAGATTTAGTTTTGTTGTAGTAATATTGTAGTGTTTGTTGCTATTTCTATGATGCTATTTTTTTTTTTTTTAGTTTAGTTTTCAGTTAATTTGTTGCTGGTGTTTTATTCTCTTTCCCTTTCATCATCATCAATTTCATCAATTCAAATGACTTGTTTTGCACTTTTTTTCTTTTCTTTTCATTTCATTTTCATAGTTTTCTTGTCTTTCATTATTTTTATTTTATTTTGTTTTGTTTTTCTTCCTACTTTCTATACTTAGCTGTTTTTTTAATCATTCATTATCGTTTTATGTTTATGCAACGTTAACGTAATTAGAGCTTAAAAATCTTAATTAACTTACACTCGTAAAGTATCTCTAGAGCACATGGCAGGTGATTTACATTCATGACCACGTTCATTACATGGCGTTGGTGCCACCGCTATGGCTTCATTTGCTGCTGTTCTATCTCCTATCGATCTTGACGCTGTCAAGGCCGGCGGTAATGTCAGTCCATGAGCATTTAAATCCTCAGCCATTAGCATGGCCTTATCGCTTGATAATCGCGGCTTACGCATGGGACAGGCAAAGAACATGACCAACAGCATTAACAATGTAATGCCAGCTGTCATGCCAAACAACAGAGGCTTTTGTATATTGGCCAACACGTTTAGTATATCCTGTTCCGTCTTGTGTAATGGTTCAATGGCCGATATATCGCTATTCTTCTTCATGTGCCAATTGAATATAAAGTTTGTATGTTGATTTATAGTCTCGACTGATTGTTGATCATCATAAGGAACTACATTTGTATCAATGTCATCGCCATCTTCATCAATATGTCTATCTATGGGGAATTGTATGCCTGCTCCAGCTTCATTTCTTGCTCTTTCACCAGCTCCTCCTGCTCCTGTTGCTGTCTTCAGATTTGTTGTCATTGTACGCATTTTGTCTGTTAATAGTGTTAGTGGTTTAGCTGTTGTTCTTGGTGTTGTTGTTGTCGTAGTTGTAGTCGTTGTCATAGTCTCTGTATTAGTCGTTGACAAGGGTATATTGGTGATATAAGATTTGATAGACTGTTTACGTATTGTGGGTCTTAATTGTGGTATTGTTGTATCAATGGCCTTAACAGCCTCTGATGTATCAATGGTTAGGGGCAATGAACGTGACATGAAACCAGTTAACTGTAAATAGAATATAAAAGAAAATAAACGGAATTAGAAATCCTTTGTGTATTCAAATAATTTAAAATTTAAAATTAAAACAAAATATTACGGGAGTTTGTTAAATTGTCATGAAAAACTTCTCAAAAATTTGGCGTTCTAAGTCGGCTTTAAGCTTTATGTCCCACCATTAATCGATAAAATTGACACACACAACATAAGTGGTGTGAGAAACTAGATTTTAAACCTAACTGAATGGTTGTAATCAGCAGTTATGTATGTATGTCAGTTGCTTATGAAATTTAGGATTCACTGCCACATCGTAAAAATGGCTGCTCTTCCTCAATGTCCAGCTTGCAAATGGACACACTCTAACCATGAAATTTGGATTTGATTGGGGAATTTTACATTGTGAAACTATGCCGACTTTAGGACAATTGAAAGACAGTAAACTAGTTGGGTATGGTAAGCTAATGGTGCTTGAATAAAAACTTATGATTACAAACTTTCATCATGAATATCGAATTTTAAAAATTTATAGACTTCAGTGTCTCCACTAAATAATGCATCCAGAAAGCTTCTTCACCCAATAGTAAGGTATGTCAGTATCAGCTCTTAAGGAAAGGCACTACTATTCCAACGCAACAGCCTAAACCATTACCACAACCGGCATGGTTTTTGGCAACAATAAAGATCAATCAATCCCCAAATTGACAACTTGAAACTGAAACACTGCAGAAAGAAGAATATGCAGCTGTTATGTGAAGCTGTAAGTTCCTTTAAAGCAGTAGTGATAGTATGGTTGGATAAAGGCCAAATAATTTGCTACTTAGAGAGTTATAAGCCATCAAAAATTGTTATCGTTTGAATATTCCAAATCATTTTGCTGGTTGGGCGACCCAAAAAGTCTCGTCTGGAGTGTATATAACAAAACAGATGCCGTAGTCTAGTAGGTAGTGTCTTGGCTTATTTGGAGCCAGTTCGTGGTTAAATTTTTAGCTTAGACATCTTGACGAAATATGACAAAAAATATTTCTCTCGGTGACTTTCTCTCACCAGTTTTCTGGCAAAAACTAAGAGAATAAATAAAAATCCCATGAAAAGTTCCTCAAATTTGTTGACATTGAACAGTATGTCCTGCCACTCACATATAAAATTATTATTAACACGCACTGTATTAGTGGTATAGGTAGCTAGGTTGTGATCCATTGACTATAGGCTTGTAACGACCAATTAAGTAAGTATGTAAGTAAGTTGGAGATGGATAGACAGCAGCTTAGCATGTATTCGTATAACTGACTCTCTTACCTAGTTTTGTACCATTTACCACTTGGTAGTGATGACCAGAACTATAAAGGCTATGATTAGGATAGTGGGTGATAAGTCTAACATTCTATTCATACGGCTGCTTCGAGTCCTGATATATCGGTTGGCTTATAGCATCTTTCTGAACTGCCCTATGGACGGATCTCCATAATTTTGGAGAATTGTTCTAAACGAGTTTGAGTACTAAGACTGAATGAATCAATTTGAAGGCAATAAATTCTTTTAAGGCTCTTATGGACAGACGACAAATATAAACTGAAGTTGGCTTAAAGGAAATGAATTAATCGGCCTTAAAATTGTTCCCTCAAGAGAGTTGATGATGGAAGAATTTTATTTGCTGCCTTTTGTTACAGTCCGGAAACTGTGCTGCGATTTTTAAATAACATTCTAGACACCCAATTAAGTCATTAGAGACGTTAGAGACATTATAAATATTCACGATTTTGTTTTAACCGTTTGGAGATTTAAAATGCAAGAGAGCTAGTGGAGACCATAGAGATCTCTCAGTCGTTCAGTGATTTCAGTTTTGAATGCTTACTAGGGTGTAAGAAAGCTTTTCGCAAGATGTGTGCTGCGTTTCCTAACAATCGATTAAAAATGCAATTTTCAGAGAAATTCTATGGAATTGTTGGCATCGTTCAATCGCAATATGAAAAGAGTGACCACCTTTACACTCTAGAAACCAAACAATATTAAAAAAGAAGTCTAGTGTTGGTTTCAGTTAACAAAATATAAGAAAAAATGGAATCCTCTAGAAGGCATTAAAAGCGGAGACATTGTCAACATCTGAAGCCGGCTAATAGAAACTGAATGAATTGATCGCAATTGAAGTTATATTGATGCTGCCCTTTGTTCTACACTTCTTTGCTTAATTGCTCATTACAACCTTTTAGTTAGGACAACAACCCATCTTCTCACACTACCCCCGTTGTAAAGTAAATTGGCCACAATTGAAATAATTTTGTTGCTTCCCTTTTCGTTTACTCTTACCTTAATTGGGCATTACAAGCCTTTAATCAGGACAACAACCTAGCTTCTCACATCCCCTGTTGTTGTACCAAAAAAATGCTATTTTGACAAATTTATGGCAATTTTATTTACGCTCATAGTATTTGCCAGAAAACCGCTGAGACTTCTCAGATTTTTTTCTATATTTCATTGGAAATGTCTAGGCTGGAGTTTAAACCACAGCCTTTTGCCTAATAGCCAGTAGAGTACCTACTAGACTACAGTGAGTTCAAAGCTATTTTGTAGACTTGAATTTATATTTCGATTTTAAAGTACCTCAAGACAAACTTTTACTTCCCAAAAGATAAGCTTTCCTGTTTTCATCTAAAAATATTTATGATATTTTTATTTATGAAGTCATCGAATGAATACTCACCTTATTCTTACAAGTCACTTGTACGCGATATTTCGTATCTGGCCACAAGGATAGCTGAACATTGAACGATTCCGTTAATAGATTGCCCATAAGGCCACCACCCGATACCTCCCATGTGACCAGACATTGATATGGCACGCTCAGCTGTTCCCATGCCACATCAACCAATACCAATGAATCTTGCTGTACCATAGAGACGGTATGCAAAGACCACGTTTCACGTATTGTTTTACTAATTTTAGTCGGTGGCGCCTTACTGCATTCCTCCCAACACTGAAATGGGATACAAAAATATGAAAATAAATCAATAAAAAAAAAAACAAGTTCTTTATACAATGCAGCACAAACCAATAAAAAAAAAAAAAACAAAACAAAACAAAATCATAAATAAACGCGAGTATAATTTTAAATTTAGTATGTCTGCGGCTGTGAATTCCAAGTCTGGCAAATGGGGTATTATTGATACACAGTTTCTCATGTTGATTTGGTGAAACATAAATCATATTTCAGACAGACAGACAGACAGACAGACATACATACTCTCTTGCTTAATCAGTTGTATTGGAATGTGATATTTTCGAATGATTGTTAAACGCTTAAGTTATGCTACAAAACTCATTATATGCTGCGATAAAGAAAAAAAGAAACTGCTTTGGTTTGGAAACTTTTCAAATTTTTATTTCTTTTACTTGCTGCTGGTCTCGGCAGGAGGCCGCAGTGCTTAATATTGACTTGTTCGTTAAGAAACAATCCAAGTTTTTTTTTTCTTCCTTCTTCCCATCGAATTTTTTTTTTTTTTTCGTAGTTTTCTATACGCGTTTGTGTTAGGAGACTCTCTTCATTTGAAATTGCACTTCAAAATTAGTTTTTTTTTTTTGGATAATTAATCACGTTCTGACAATAATGAGGCGAAATGAGTTGTGTTTCTTCTTCTTCTTTTTTCTTTTTTTCTCCTTTCTCCTTTCTTAATGGCAAATAACATGAAAAAGTGAAATTTTTTACACGCGCGTATTTTCTTAAATTGTCTGTTAACATTACTCGACTTTTTTTTTTTTTTTTTTTTTTTTTTTTTTTTAATGAAAATTGTTCTGAATTTGAAGAAAATCAATATTTTCCAGCATGAATAAATTTCTAATAAGAGTTTGACTTTTCAACAATTATTTGAACAAATTTTGTGCTACATTGACCAATTATTTCTTTTACAATCAATTAATTGTACACAGATTTTGTTTTTGTTTTTGTTTTTCTAATTTTCAAATTTTCTTTTCTATTAAAAAAGAAAACCCATTCAAAGGCAAGAGTTGGTTAAAATTTTCTTTTTGCTTCATTTGTTTTCTGTTGATTAAATTAATTCTTGAATTTAATGAAAGGAATTTTTAATTTTATTTTCTCTTCATTTGAAATTTAAATGCGAGGGTTGTCTCAAGAGTCTGTGGCAATTTAAATTCCTCTTCTGTTAAAATAAATAATGACAGGAGCGCTACTGTTGCATACATTGTTCTGTCTATGTGCCTTAACCGCCAAAGTCTAGTAGGTAGTATGTTAGCTTGTTAGACTAGAGCCCTTGGTTCTGTACCAAGCTCAGATATCTTGAACAAAACGAACAAAGAAAAGTTTGTTCGACAACTTCCATTCAGAGGTCTTCTGTCAATAACTCTGAGTGTAATAAAATTACCGTGAAAAGTTTCTCATTCGAATTTTCTGTCATTCGAAGTCGATATTAAACTGTAGGCCCGTTACTCATGTACAAAATTATCATACACATCTGTCGTTCGGAGTCGATTTTAAACAACTCATGAATAAAATTAATACACACAATATGGGTGGAATGAGAACTTAGGTTGTAATCCTGACTGAAGGGTTGTAATGACCAATTAAGTAAGTAACAGAAAAGTAAACGTTCACAGAATTTTCTAGTAGCCATACAGGCACGGAGGTTCGTTCTAGACACCCTATTAAAGTTTCTACTCTAGAAACAATGGAAAAATTTCTGATTAGACCATCCGAGATTAACAGAGCAGGGGAATGGGAAGACTATATGCAACATACATGGCTTAGTAATTTCATTTTTGATCAATCGCTAGGGTATAGAAAAGATGGTTATTGAGTTTGTCCATAATCGATCAAAAAAGCAATCATTTGACGACTTCTGAGAAGTGTTTGGCATTGAAATGCGGCAAGCGGTTTTGCGACATTTCGTAGCCTTTAACGAAATATGGTTTCTCTACAACTCATTAGGGATCAAACGGCAATTAAAGTCGTGTGTTTATCGAAGGCGAATTGCCGGCAAAACGGTGAAAGAGGATTTGTTAGCCAATAAATTTATGGCGACCTTTTGTTTGGAACGCACGTGTTTAAATTCACAATCCAAAATATTCTAGCCGATGCGTAGTCTTACAGACGTGTGAGGGGAAGGGCTGAACGTAACCAATCTGCGTTCAAATCGCAAGAAAAGAAAGTGACGTTATATTGATCATGTTTGGAGACGTGCTCAAGAGAACGTTACTAGACAAATGAAATCCCCAAGACAGCAGAAGAAAAGAAAACCAATCGGAAATGAAGCTGACTTCATGGGAAAAGATCTGGGCGGAAGCTAAACTAATGACACAAAATCTGTCACAATGAATGAAATTTGTCTCGGGTGCTGTATTGTTCTACTCTCGACCGACAGGAAACAAAATATTATTGTGTGCTATAATACCAAATATCTACCATAAAACCAGGAAATATTGACTACCATTTCACTGTTTATAAACTTTCCCATGCTTTGAACCTATAAAGTTAAGAACAATACGACCCCGGATTTACTGGTAATTTTACATTTTAAAATACGTTCGTACAAGAGATTGCAGGATCTAAAATATAAAGTTCTAGGCTACACCGCCAATAACAGCCCAAAATATATTGACATAAAGGGCCTTGTTTTACAGTTGCTGTGTGTCTAGCAGGTAGTGTTTGGGCGTATTAGACTAGAGCTCGTGGATCAATCCCTAGCTTAGAAATCTCGAACATAACGAAAAGATATTTCTTCAGTGGCTTTATTTTTGCAGCGTCTTTATCTGCCCGAAAGTCTGAAAGCAAAATAAAATTTGCCATGAAAAGTTTCTCAAAAATCTGTTGACTTTTCGAAATCGACTTTAAACTGTAGGTCCCGCCACTCATGTATTAAATTAATACATACAACACGAGTGGTATGAGAAACCGGGTTGTAATCCTGACTAAAGTGTTTTAGTGACAAATTAAGTAAGTAGGTAAGCGAACGTTGTTTATACAAAACGAAAGTTGGCAACCCTATTATTCTAGATCTTGCCAGAAGAGGAAAATTAAATGCTTAACAAGAAAAACTTGCATTACCGAACTAAGTGGAAGCAAAACCAAAAGAAAAAGAAGCAATATGAAGATGTCGGAGATGCTTTGCAGTCCGCCACTATGATTTCTAACGGAACGAAAGATAATTGAATATTGAATATCGCTCAGAAATTGGGAGGTTATGTTGAAAGATAAAGAAAAATATCCTCCAAGTTCTTATTTGTTGTTTACGGGCTTACTGTCTTATTAAATATGAATTAAATTTCAGTTGACATTTGTAGGCTCAATGTGTGTGTGTGTGTGTGTGTGCTTTTTTCTAGCAACAAAAACAATTCCAATTAATTAAATTGTAATTGAAATCCCAAAATGAATTGTTGCTTTAAGCCTTCTTAAAGGAATTTGCCTTTTGCAAAGCATAGATACAAAATATTTGAAATATTTTTGTCATAAATTAAAAAAATTATTCTTTTTGTTGTTGTTGTTGTTGTTTTATTTGGTTTGTGCCATTTCTTATCGTTTTCCATTATTTCTCTAAGATGGCAAGAGAAAACAAATTGTAAAAAATCCTTGAGGCCATCAATGAAGAGAAGTACAATACTGGCAAATACAAATAAAACAATAAATATGTATTGCCTGTGTATGTATAAGAGAGTTAAAGGATTATGTTCGAATGGCTGTATGCATATGTGTTGTAGAGACAGAGAGGGAAAGAGAGAGAGAGAGATAAGCTAATCTTAAAATTTGTATTTTTGTTAATGACTTATTGCTTTAAGCAAATAAAGCAATCAGAGTCAAGCATTTTTACCGAACGATATGCAGCAAGCAGCTGGCAGCAGGCGGCATGAAGCACCTACAACATCTCTTTGTTTGTTTTGTTTGCCAAACAAAAAAGCTCGTTCATATTCGTTAAGCTTAACGTTTGTTTCTACTTCGCTACATACATACATACGTACATAATTCATATCCTACAAAATTATTTATGATTCGTATTGTCTTTGCTCTGCTTTGCTTTACTTTTCTCTTTTTTTTTTTTTAAGGGGGAACAGAAAGTTCTTCGCTTTTTTTGTTTGTTTTTTTATTTTTGCTGGGCAGAAGTTTTCATGTTAAAAGTCATTTTTTTTATTGATTTTCAAAGTTCTCGGTTCTTGTCGAAATTTTTCATTTAATTTTTCCTATTTTTTTTTTCTTTTCTTCTTGAGAGTGTTGAATGAATTTAGTTTCGCTGAAATGTTTGTTTCTGTTTTTTATTTGATTTCGCTGTCATCAGCATTCACATGCTGTTCAGTTTATGAGTGTGTGTCAATTGCTGGCATGTTTTAGAAAGGAATTGTTTCTTCAAAGGAATTTTAAAATTTTGCCAGGAACGAATTTTACTTCAAAGTCGGTATTCTACAATATATCGCGGGGACCACCTCTCGAATTAAATCCTAGTTCTTGCGCGGAATATCATTACAAAAACCACATAAACCTCCAATATCGATTAGGCCTCGCTGAAGACTGTTTACTAAAGTAGATAACTGCAGTGAACAAAACGATTTTAAACTAGTTTCCAAGCAAAATCTAACCAAACTTCTGTGAAATAATTTGTCACATTACCCCGTACTGATTTAGACTTTGAAATTATAATTTATGTTCAGGCGAGCATACCTCACACTTAGAATGTGGCTGTGCTGCAGAATACGTACATATTTGGTCATGGAAACTCTTCAATTTGAGTTAGAACCTAGCTTCTCATATCAATTATGTTGTGTGACTTTATTTTTATACATGAGCGGCGGGACCTACAGTCTAAAGTCGATTACTAACGACAGATTTTTGAGAAACTTTTTCATGGCAATTTTGTTTACAACTTGATTTCTTGAAGATGTCTGATCTAGTGTTTGAACACACTACCTACTAGAGTACGTGCGGCAGTATAATAAATTTAATTTGAAGTTTCAGCCCACCAGTGTCGGAGTTTTTATGCTCTTGTATCTTATACGATGGCATATTTCCTGAAAATATTGTTTATCGCAACAGCTAGGTGAAGAGCGCTGACTTCTTCCTTACTGTCTTATTATCCCAATAAGGCGGCTGATTTTATATCGAATGGCAGATTTGATGGCTGTTTTGGAACACAATAAGACAAGAAATAGAAGGTGGAGTGTAGGGCTTATAGTGCTACACTTTAAAGTCTAGCAATGTAGACTCGAATCCTGCAGAAAATTAAAAAACAATCAACATTGCTTTGTATTTTAAAAACTAAGGAGCGTAGTCTCCTTAGTCTAGTAGGTAGTGTGGTGGTTTATTGGGTGGGAGGCCATGAAATAAAATTTTAAAAAATATTTCGTCGGAGACTGCTTCTCAGCAGATTTCTGGCAAAAACTCTGAGGGTAAATAAAATTGCCATGAAAAATTTCCTTAAAAATCTGTCGTACGGAGTCGGCATGTATAAAATTAGCATATACAACATGAGTGATATGAGAAGGTAGGTTGTAGTCCTGACTAAAAGGTTGTAATGACCAATTATGTATTGTTTGTGTATGTATGTTAATCAACTCCGCATGATCCACCTAATCTATCAACAACACGCATTATAAGCAGTTGCAGTAACAACCATTCGTTCAAACTAAACTTCGACACGGCATTGTTCCTAAGCAAAAACTTATGGTAACCCCATTATTCCAGAAAATGCTTAAAAGTACAAATCATCTGTCCTTTAGACTGGACTATTAGAGTATTATTACAGAAATATCGATGGACTTAAGGGTTTTTTTTACTGCAAGTACA
>QOCX01000402.1:128348-147427 GCA_005959815.1 Sarcophaga bullata | reverse complement strand
AATAAAAATACAATTGCTTACAGACATTTATAACTGACAAACGAAAACGTGCAAAACGTTTTTTTTTCCTCCGGATTTGATATCTTTTTCTGCTCTTCTCCTCCTTCTCCTTCTTCGACTTCTGCTTGCTCGAGTACGTTTTTTTTTTTGGTGGTAAAGTGTAATAATTTTTGTTGTGTGTTTTTTCTTTGTGGTTTGCTTTTCCCCTATTACAATAGATACCGAAAATTTGTGCCCTAGGGGAAAAAAAAAAAATAGTGCGGCCCACATAGTCAGTTGTGGCGGTATCATGTACTTACGGTGGAGTTGTTGCTTGATAGGTAGCTGATGCATGGGCTTAGAGGTACTGGTTTAGTAGGCCAGGTTGGATGGGGTTACAGTCTGCCACACCTTTGGTGAGCATTTTATTCTGTAATTTTCCATTTTATTTTTCACTTTACGTAGTGCTGATATGCTTGTATTGTGTCGTTTTTTTTTTTTTTTTTTTTTTTTTTTTTTTTGTAGATGCACGTTGATTACCTGGTAAGAGCGTCAGTTATAGGATGTGTTAATGGGTGGCGGAATATAGGTGTAAGCGTTCTTTTTTTTTCCGTTTCTCTTTTTTGGCTATCGTTTTTGGTTTCTTTGCTGCATTACTTGCCAACTCAATATACATACATACTCCGTGTATTTATTGCATTTGTATTCTTGGTAAATATTTAACCTTTCTTGCTTCAAGTATATTTTATTAAACGTCTAATAAAGTCTTTAACGCGACCTTTAGCGTTAGTTGTAGTCAGTCACAGAGGCAGCCAATTGTATAGAATTTATTAAATAAAGTGATATTTTAAGAGTGCTTTTTGTAATTAGCAGCTGTAATTACTTTCAATTGCTTTAATGAAGTGATTTTTCTTCAAGTGCTTTTCACAATAACAAATAAAATTATTAAAGGTTTGTTCATTTGTCTGTTGCCGCAGCTGTTTATGTTCAGGTTTCTTGAAATTGTCAAAGCATTTTAATGTCATAAGGAAGAAGAAGAGAAAAAAAAGCAATAAACAGAACATTTCTAGACTTAAACTGCAAATCTTGAGAAAAAAAAAATTAAAAAAATTAAATTTTTTTTTTTTTTTTTTTTAAAGCTTTGGGAAAAAAACTAATTGGAATGAAAAGTTATATGGCCAATCAACTGTATGTCACGTCACTCACGGATAAGACTAACATAATCAACATAAATAAACAATGTGGAAGTCTCCTATACTGGTTTACAAGAGAAAAGTTTATTCATATTGAAGTAACGTATTCTAGTAGTTAATATTCGCTTAATTAGACGCGAGGCCACAGTTTAAACTCCAGATCAGACATCAAAACGAAAATATTTCTTCGGCAAATTCCGCTCAGCAGATTTCTGGCAAACACCCTGATAGTAAATAAAATTGTTATGATAAATTTCTCATAAATCTGTTGTTCGGAATCGACTTTAAACTGAAGGTATTGATCACATGATTTCCATCCCTTTTGCCCTTATTTCTTCGGCGATTTCATCTCAGCAGATATCTGACACCCATGTATAAAATTAAGACAAATAACAGAAGTGATGTAAGAAACTTGGTCCTAATCCTGACTGAAGGGTTGTAATGACTAATTATGTATGTATGTATGTATGAATGTATGTATGTACGTTGCCTTAACAATGAGCGTGGACAGGGTATGGACCAGAGATCAGCAATAAGTATTCAAAAAGATGAGTAGATTTGAATCATACTCAAAATTTGTGATACTTATACGCATTCATACTTATTTTAATATCATACTCAAACTACTCATATTCAATGTTTTAAGTACTCATCATACTCATACTTAACACTACGCATGATGTTTTTGATTGCGACTCTCCATGACTCAACCCATACAAGAATCACAAAATAAGTATGATTCGCGTACGAACACTAGAAGGTTGTGTTTGCCCTGCCTTTGCTGCTCGTGTTTTTGCTTGTGTGCCTTTTTTCTTTTGTTGTAAATGCAACAATAACTGAGACGGTAAATTTTGATGAATGATTCGAATCACTCGAATCATTTAATGAGTATTAAATTTATGAATCTGAGTGGGCATATGAATCGAACATATTTCGAAGTATGAGTTCGATGTCAACGTTGTACTCCATACTCATTGCAACTTGTCCCATATACAATGCAATGGTTGGTATTGAGTACGAATGAACCAGAGTAGTTAAATTTCAATACTATTGACTCACTTGTACTCAAAATTTCATGAGTACTTATAAGTAGTGAAAAAGTGAGACATTGCTGATCTCTGGTATGGACTATAAAATAGCAAGGGAAAACTAATTCCGTTTGGGGAGACCCTGAGGATGATGCGTAGTAATATGCAACAGTTAACCAGAACGTAAGCCACATGGACACTGCAGAAGTTCCCTTGGAATGAGTATAACCTAAAGAACAGCTACTGTGGATAGAAAAATCAGGAGATCACTGTTGTTTAGGATAGAGGTTGTAACTGCTTCTACTGCCAATTAAAGTGAATTATCTATGTAAACTTGGTAAAATTGCTGTTTGGAAGAAGATTATCTTGCTACTGGGTGTTTGATGGCTATTTTACGAAGCTGGCCAGTTGTTACTACACGTGCAATATTTTAATGCATTACTACTACCCTTAGAGGCTTTATAGGCCCTGCCATAAAATCCAATCACATTACAATGGAAAGTTATTAAAATCATAAAAAGATTTAATTTTTAAAGGCTCTGAATGAAATGAATATTCACGCAAATTGTTCAAATTACAGCCACTGGAGGAAATACCGAATAAAATGATTAAAAAATTGTTTGAATTTCTAACGCAAATGTATGTGAAACGAGAAATAAAGCCTTATTTTAATACAAAAAAAGGGGGGGGGGTGATAAGGGGCATAGAAATACAAAATAGAAAATAAAATACAATAAAACAACAACATGCAACATTTTTAAGTGCATTTTGATGTCATTGTACTTCTTGCTACTATTGTATGAGTTCCATGGAATATTATTTTCGTTTTTTAAAAAAAATTTTTGTCCTTTTTTTTGCAACATTCAACAAAACAATATGTGGCATGGCACACGAAATCGTAAAAATATCCCTCAAAAACTCCCCAGCAACAACAAAGGCAGTAGGAAAAAAATATGGAGCATATGAAAGTAAACAACAAAAAGTAAAAAAGTAACAGAAAATAAGGCAATAACCTAAAAAAGACAACAACAAACTAACTTAACTAACTATGAAACTAACTTTTAAAAGTATTCCTTCATATGAATGGGTCTCTGTCTGTCTGTCTGTCTGTCTGTCTGTCTGCTCGTATAATATATAGAGGAACATAAAAACCATCTGCTTTTTAAGATTTTATTTTTGAAACAAAAATAAAACAACCACGCTACTGTTTTTAATGACAAAAACTATATGGCCTTACTTTGCCTAGCCCACCCCAACAGCCACCCACATGTACACTCAAAGAATTATGACTCAATAAAGTAAACTCTGTAATAAAAAAAGAAAATCTCAAAATAATAAAATTTATGATACGACTTGAGTGGAATTTATCAACCCCAGCGTTTAACTTTGAATTTTATTTCTTGCTTTTATGGGAAAAGCTTTTGTAGGCGCTATTAACACGCCAATGTTCGTGATTTAGAATGCCTAAAACAGGTTGGGAAATGTTAAAATCATTTTAGGAATTTACAATACCATTAGCATTGATAAGTTACCTTCAAATAGAAGTGCATTATAGAATATACTCTAGCTGCTGCACTAGCCAATCCTACAATCCTGTGCTCGAACGCTACACCAACCATTACTGGCCCAACAATAAATCTTTTCCTTACCAAAGAACAGTAGTGGATGGTATGCTTAACAACCATTTTGTGAGTGTTTTCTGCAAATAAATAAATTAGCGATCGAATGCTTACTATACATACCTCGTTCTATTCTTATTTCGTTCCTTAGTCAGCTAAGCAGAATAATCATTTGCAGAAGATTCTAGAATGACAGGGTTGCCAACTCTCGTTACTTAAAAAACCACGTTCTTTGTGCCTATTTTTGGGAGTAGTGCAGCAAAACTTTGGCTAACTGAGTCCTGTTTTTTTCTTTCGTGCGGCCTGTGCATTGCCAAACAATGTTGATATTTATCTCCTTAAATTTCACTTCTAATTCGCCAACTACAGGTTGAATAGAAACATATTTAAATGAAATACGAATGTCTTCCAAAAGTCATTGATTGCAACTCTAATTTAAAGAAAATCTCTACACTTAGGTGGATACATACATATTCAGTCAGGATTACCTAGCTTTTCACCTCACTCATAGTGTGTGTGTTAAATTTATCTATGGCGGGGCCTACAGTTTAAAGTCGGATCCGAAGGACAATTTGGCAAACTTTTCATGGCAATTTTATTTACTCTCGAAGTTTTTGCCAGAAATCTGCTGAAGAAAGTCGGAGAAGAAATATTCTTTGTTCATATTTCGTTTTGGTGGAGTTGTCTGACCAGAGGTTTGAACAGAGGCCTCATATCTAATAAACTAACACACCACCTACTAGACTACGGCGACATTTAGTTGGATACCTGGTTCTTACTGGATGGATGAAGACAGAAGCCATACACTCACAAGGGCTGAGAATTTCTAACAGCGACTACTGCAGTAGGTTAAGAAAAGAAGGAGAAAGAGGAAGGGCCTGGGGAGAACGCAGAATTTATCAGAAGAGGCAATACGCCTGCATTACAGGTCATTAAAACCTTTTTAATCAGGATTACAGGGTAACTCCTTGTATATTGTTTGTTTGTCAGAGACCAACACTCAGAAAATAAGTTTTACCCATGCAGTGCCTTGTGTTGATACACCGAAAGGTAAATTACAACAAATTAAGAGAGATTTTGTTAAAATGTTCATGAATCTTGTCCTACCATATCTTCAAAATTGAGTCACTCTAGCTTCCAGTAACCTCTTGTAAAAAATCGTATTTATTTCGAAAAACTTATTCCAAGTCCCGCCTTTCTTTTTTACTACAGTCTTTCTTCGAGTGTATTTTGCAAAAATTCTCCAACTACTACAACAGAAAGCCCTACACTATCACAGATAATAATAGAAAAATATGAAAAAAGGACTCGTTTTGTAAATACTCGTATACTGTGGCATTGCATTCCAGTGGCATGGTATTTGCAGTAAGTGTGTAAGTAAATACTCATGTATAATAACTATTTAAGTACATACCTATGTATGTATGCATGCACCAGTAAGAGAGTGAAAATAAGCAAGATAGTTCATATTAGTGAGTGTGTATGTGTTTGTATGCTGGTATGCAATTTTGTTTACTTGTTAAATGACATAGAAAACCATTTCGTGCAAAAATTATTAGCAATAAACAGCAGCAACAACACAGCAATAGGAAAAAGGAAATAAAAAACAAAAACTGCAAAAAATTGCATAATAAATATAAAACCGTTATAAATAACAACTAGCACTCTCTATCTCTCTCAGACTAAAGCTTTCACTAACTAACGTTCGTTAATGTTTTTTTTTTTCAAGGATCTCTTACTAATAAATATGGCGTATACGAGTACAGATACAAATACATTTGCAAATACATATGCATACATAAGGGAATCATGTAAAATAGTATTTACAGTTATTGTATTGTCTGTTAGTGTAATATTTTATAAACAAATACCACTGAGAGTAAATAACATTTGCTTTGTATGGAAATGAGCACCAAAAGATCATTACCACGAAGAGAAACAAAATGAAGTTCCAACACTGATACACTGAAATGTATAATTACAGTATTTCGTTGTTGTATTCCGTTATACAGTTAGTTAAAGAACTTATTACATTTTCTTTATATTCCTGTAAATAGTTGCTTTTAAACTAATACGAAGGACTTGTTTTTTTTTAATGCCATAAAATTTTAAGCTTTCACTTTAGGAACTCGGAGGTCGGAGTAGGTTTAAATATAAAAGCAATTCAAAAATATAGGGTAGGTAACTTCTAGTACACAAGGTTTAAATTAAATTTATCATCAAATTTATTTAGAAATGGAAACTTACTTCAATATTATGGCTAATTCAGATGGATCTCACTGCACTTCGTTCGATCGCTAATTTTCGTGCATTTTTTTCGAGTGTATGAGCCAATGGCATCACGAATGTTGGTTGGTCTTCAAATGCTCAATTGTCTGTGGTTTGTCGTTATACACTTGTTTTTAACGGCGTTTCAAAGAAAATAGTCCAGTGGTGTCAAATCGCAGCTCTTGGCGGCCAATTGGCATCAACATTTCGGCTAATTAAACGGCCATCAAACATTTGAGACAATAAATCGATGTGTGGCATGAGATATGTGGCAAGTTAACACCATCCTGTTGAAACCAAACAATCGTTCACATCAATCCATGAAGAGTGGATAGAAAAAAATCTGTTCTCATAGTGCAATAGGTGTCTCCAGTGACCGTAATGGTTAAGTTGTCCCTATTTTCAAAGCAATATGAGGCAATGCCACCAAACAATCACTCATAGTGGGTGAATTGGCTTTTTCTGTAGAGACCATGAGAGAGATTCCTGAGCCTCAAACACTGCAATTGTGATTGTTAATGTATCCACCAAGAATGAAAATGAGGCTTTTTCTTGGCAAAATCGAAATCATCGTGCAGTTTCTCGTTGGCCTAAAAAGTCCCGACATTTTTCAAGCGTAAAACGATCTTTTAGTGGAGATAATATCAGGATTTTGTGATAGAATAGAAGGACATAGCTTGATTCGAAATAACGATGGTTCAAATTGAAACCGTTAGATGGCCCACCTTACAGTTAAAGATTTTTTAATGACAGGGGAGCCAACCCATTCAAAGAGTATTTTGCTTTACCGACACACATGCATCGATTTGTGAGCTCATAAAATTTCCGATAAAATGTGGATATTATTCCCAGAGTGTAAAATATGTGGCCAAACGAAAATTCCAGAGTCTTGAGAAAGTTCCAAAGACTTGAGAGAAACAATTCGAAGCTTGAAGATTTATCCATTCAAGTCATTAAATAGCTTCAAACGAAAACTCACTGCAACTGTAGTAATACTTGTGTTATGAGTTGGAATCTTCAAAGATTACTTCTACCTATCGGGCACCCCTAAAAAGTCCTCAAATATTGAAAAGCTTGCCTGTTTTTTAACCCATTATGACAAAGGAACAATACTAAATGAATCTGTTTCCCTGTCAAATTTGTTTAGACAGAACTATACTTTATTAAAACTTTTTTAATTTGTTCTTCAAACTCTTATTCTGTGTTTTTTTATTATCTTAATTCGTTTCGTTGAAGAACCACAAAATTCAATTAAATTTGTAGACACTTTGTGTTCTGTTAAGCTTTTTGTTTAAAATTTTTGGTTCATATTAAAAAAAATTTTTTTTTTCTCTTTTTTGATCAAGATACCGTATGCATCGGAGGTTACAAAAATCAAGTTTTGCTTTTTTTACTTAATAAACTAACGATGTAATGAATGCGATATTGAATTTAGAATTTGTCATGATTTCTACGGGGGACAACTTGACATTTCTAATTCCATACAACTTATGGCATACACACACACAGGCATGTGCTATATGTTGGGTTTTGCCAAAAGAATGCAAAAATAAAAGAACAGTTTGATTAACTGCATAAAATCATGATGTACGATTTTCGTACGTGATGTATTTTGAATGCATTTTCTACATAAAATTACCATTAGGAAAATCTTTAACAACAACAACAACAACAGCAAAAGTAAAGCAATACATGTGTACATAGAAACGGAATATGCTTTTAATTTTAAATAAAAGAGAGAGAGAGAGAGAGCGAGAGAGAAACAACATTTTAAAAACGTTTTTTGGGTTAAAAGTTTTTCTAATTAATTTTAAAAGGTTTTTAAAGTTTTTAGATTCTAAGTTTAAAATTTCAAATTTAAACATTTAACTCAATGAAATTAAAACCATAAAAGAAATATTTAAATAGGAAGTGGTTTTATTCCTTTTGAGTTGAGTAAAGTTGGAGCATATCCATGTAAAACCCAAGACAAGAACCCTAATCACATGATCTTGCTGGTTAATTGAGGATAACATAACGGAAAATTACTCTTTCTGGAAAATTTTCAAGCAGTAAAACATACTAAGCAGTTATGATATGCATCACGCACCTTCATCATGTTCATAACGTTCAATTGCAGTTTAAAAAAAAGTCAGTTATCATAAGGTCGTAGTACTGTTACTTGATGGTAAAGGTTTTCTAAGCAGCATTTTTGAAAATAAGACAATTCCAGGCCAGAATACGGAATATATCGCAACCACCTTTAAATTTTCCCTAAGGACTACTGTAGTAGAATATTATGAAAGAGGCAACCACTATAGCCTTCAACAAGGAAGCTGCTGTAATTGCACAAAGAAAAGATTTTAAAAACGTATGGCCATGTATGGATATGCAAAAAAAAAATTCTATCTGGTAACTATGAATATTATTTCTTCAGTTCATCTGAAAACAGAAAGAAACAGTGAAAGATTCGACTTTGTGGTCTATGATTAAGCGCTTTCTATCTTTGAATTTTTCAAAACAAAGTGTTTTCAAAATTTCTCATTTGAAAATCCAATGGACGCCATTATACAAAATCCTTCAAAGGTCTGGCACGGCGTTATTTCCATGGCTCTAGCACATAAATCAGGTCTACTCTGACTAATGGCATTGGTTACGATGACTTTGAGCGCTGCAGTAATTTTTGTTTTATTCGCATACACCTGCGGCGTACGAAAACACCATGAGAAAAGTTTAACGGGCTCAAATCGTACATTCTCGGTGGTCATTTTACATTACTTCCGTGTGAGATTATCCTGACTTTAAATCGCTCGTGCAGAATATAAATGAGCAGTGCGTAGCCCTTTTGGAACCACATGTCTTTGGTGTGTACATCATCCAATTCAGGTAAAATGCCAATTCGCCATTGACAAAGACAAAGACAAAGGCCTGACCAACGTCGTTTGTAAAACGTACGGTCCGATAAATACCGCGAACTAAAATCTACACCAAACAGTATATATTTTGGCGTGCATTGGAAGCTCCTAGATTTTCTAGTTCCTGACTCGACAATTTTGTGTATTCGCATACCCATCCAAACACAAATGGATATGATAGTGATGGCTTTTCAAAGAAAATTATCTGTTCTAGTACAACGAACACAAGGCGTTGTCTATAGTCGCAATGTTGATTTGGCAGACTAAAGAAAAGATAACTAAATCGTTAGATGTAGTTTCGACAAAATGGCCGTTATCAACTGCATACCCTGTTGGTAGACCCTGTAGCAATATATCATTATTAAGAATTTCTGTTCTTTTCTCTATGGGCTGGAGAAATCTTGAAGTATCTATCGATCCATTCATAAAAGTTGTATTTTCGACAAAGATTTTATACGTAACATACATAATTCGTCATTACAACTCTTCAGTCAGGAATACGACGTAGTTTCTCATACCAAACATGTTGTGTGTGTCGCCGAAGAAATCTTTTTTCATCTTTCGCTTTGTTGGAGATGAATCGTGGCCTCAAGTCTAATAAACCAAAACACTGTCTGCGAGACTATGACCACTTCCAGCATATCTGCTATATAATCCATGTAAAGTAAGCTGTGAGACTACTCGACGTAAATTGCTAAAATCGCAACGAGAATATTGGCTTGGATATCGGTTGGCCATTCTACACTTCTAATAACATCAGGGCCAAGTGAATGATTTAAAATTAAAATATTGTTCGATTGATTTATAGCATCTTAAAAGCATCTTGCGTTTATTACTCAAATTTACTTGAAATAATCAGTAGTTCTTATGCCATCTTAAATCTTATCAAAAATTCTATTCACCAATTAAGCAGAGAAAACTCAAAGAAATTACGGAAATTCATTTAAAACTTCGTCTTAAAATTCCATTTTGTAGAGTTGTATGTTTTAAATTGTTTTAATTTGTTGTGATTATTCAATTGCAAAATTAAAAGACAACTTGAAACATATTTTCGTTGATTTTTTGTCTCCTTCTCTGCTACTTAACAAGGCTTAAATCTTAAAAGCTGAGGAAAAACGAGCATGTTTTTAATATTTTAATGCAACAAATTTCCTATGAAGTAAACGAATTTTGTTTTTGTTTTCTTTTTTGGCAACTTTGCGAATAGTGTAAGGCAACGGGCATAATAAATATGAAAAGCATTTAAACTCATAATATGGATGATTGCATTTGAGCATTAAATTGTCGAAAGAAAAATCTAAGTTCTACACTCTTAAAGTTTACAAGCATTGCTATGCTGCCACTACCACCATTACTGCAGGCTATGGCAGACAACTACAAGTACTACTACTACTACTACTACTACTACTACTACTACTACTACTACTGCTAACTACTACTACCACTACTACTACTAGTACTACTGCTACTAATAAGTAGTAGTAGTAGTAGTAGAGCAATAATAGTAGCATGATAGTGGTAGTAATACTATAGTACGCCAAAGTAAATAAATAGTAGTAGTATAGTAGTCTGTAGTAGTATAAGTGTTGATAATAGCTGTTACAGTGTATATGTGTGTGTAGATGTCAGAGAGCAAAAGTAGAAGTTTTCAGAGTTTTTTATTGCAATAAGTCTGCGGTTATTCTTGGCACGTTTCAAAGTCATCGACTTTGCCTTCTTAGATCCTCTCTATATTATCATATTTACTTATAGTATATAAATAACTATTTGTTGTTGTTTTTGTTGCTTTCTACAAGTTTTAATAGTATATTCTACTGTTTTGTTGTTGTTATTGTTGTTTTGCTATTTCATACAGTATAGAAATAGCGACATCTGCTTCAAACTTCGTCATCACGTCACTGCAAATGAATGAGCAAAAGAAACACGTTTCTTTCGTTTTGCTTACGTACTACTTTGCCACCCCAGCACATCTGGCCCCTATTGACTTATTGGTTGGGGTTTTCCAATATACTGCTTAACACACAACCCACCCACCATAACAGCAACCACACCTTATTTTCTTCTTATTCCTCTCTTGGTGATTTTTTTTTTCATTGTATGCCATAGACATTCAAGTTGAAGTTCTTCTTCTTGCATTTTATTCTTAAGAATATTTTTCCATCTGTTAGTTTTTCCCCATTTTTTTTTCCATTTTCAATATTTTCCTCTTCTTTTCTTTTCTCATTTTCAAACACAATTTGCATTTCAATGCACAAATTATGGTAATTTTCAGCGTCAATCAATATGGAATTGAATACAACGTGTTTTTATTTTTTTTTTAAATTTCATTTTGTTGTTCATAAATTATGTTGTGCACTGTATGTGTGTGTTGTTTGTAAAATTTATTTGCTTTAAAGAAAATTGGTTTTTCTTCACTTTTGTCAAACAAATTTTTCCTAATGATGTCTGTAATCCTTTTGAGAAACTCTTTTTTTTGGAATGCAAAACCGAAGAATTGAAATGCAATCGTTTGTAATGCCACAAGAAAATTATATTTTTATTTAAAAAATAAAACTAGGTCAACTTGTTAGCAAATAAAATAAAAATACAGAAGCTTTTTTCAAGTTAAGTTTTCTTATTCAACAACAGTTCCTCTACAATAGTACGCCTTGTTTGTTATATACTTCTGCTCAATCTTTTTGAATCCAAAAAATGCTTTTGATTACTCACTTACTTACTTAAATCGCCATAACAACTCTTTAGCCAGGATCACAACCTAGTTTATCATAACACTCATGTTGTGTGTGGTAGTTTTTTACATGAGTGTCGGGACCAGAGATTAGCAATGAGTATTCAAAAAGATGAGTAGATTCGAATCATACTCATAATTTCAGATACTTTTACGCATTCATACTTATTTTAATATCATACTCATACTACTCATATTCAATGTTTGAAGTACTCATCATAGTCATACTTAACACTACGCATGATGTTTTTTGATTTCTACTCTCCATGACTTAACATATGTTGAGAATCACAAAATAAGTATGAATCGCGTACGAACACTACAATACTCACTAGAAGCTGTGTGTTTGCTCTGTTTGCTGATCTGTGTTTTTTGCTTATGTGTCGTTTTCTTTTGTTGTAAATCAGGGGTTACCAAAATTTTTTTGGTTGTTTATTAGGTGAGTAAGTGAGTGAAAATAAATTGAGTGATTTTATTCATTTACTGTCGAACAAAAGTGTTAGTAATTTACGCTAATTTAATTTTATTTTCATCAACATACATAAAGTCATACATCTTTAACTCGAAAATTAGGGATTGTTTTTTTAGATATTTGGTGGGAACTACTTTTGTTCATAAATTTCCTCACCTACTAATAAAAAACCTTTCATTTTTTCAAAAAAAAAAATGTTTTATGTCTACAAAAAGGCTGTTCCCTTTCCTTATCATTTAAATATCTTAAAATGTCATTTAAGAACCTATAAAACATTGGATTTTAATAAAACCATTTTTAATATATTTACAACTTAAAATATTTTTTGAGTGTAAACCTGAAAAAAAAAGTCATAGCATCCGCTCACATGTGCACTCGCCGCGGTCTGATCGGCGATAAATGAGAGAGCATAAGCAATGTGTGTGAATTCACTCAGCACAATTGTGCTATGAAATGGTAATCCCTGTTGTAAATGCAACTGTAAATTTCGAAGAATGATTCGAATCAGTCGATTCGATTTATAAGGTATTATGAGTATTTTCTAAATTTATGAATCTAAAGGAGAAGGCGTATGAATCAAATATTTCGAGTGGTTATGTGTTCGATGTCAACGTTGTAGTCATACTATTGCAACTTGTATTTATAAATCCATGTTGTAGTGAGTACGAATGAATCAGAGTAGCTAAATTTCAATACTGTTGACTCACTCATACTTAGAATTTCATTGGAGTACTTATGAGTACTTATCTCTGGTTAGGACCTTCAGTTTAAAGTCGAATGCAAATGCAAAATTTTTCAAAAATTTTCTCATGGCAATATTATTTACTCTCCTTCGAAATATTTCCTTGACAAAATATTATCCCATGTTTGGTTTTTTTTTTAAATGTTTGAGCTAGGATTTGAACCATGAGCTCACGTCTAATAAGCCTACAAACTACCTACTAGACTACGCTAACAATAACAGGAAAAAGCTACAAGACGCTGGTGAAAATTTATATCCAAGCTGGATTATGATTTCTGGTCAAAGAACCAATCACGCGTAATTATTAAAAAAGAGTTGGGCTTAGCTTTCAGTACTTTAGCACAGTGCAACCTAGTGTTAATGGTTGGCTAGGTTGTGTTATAAATTGTTATCTGGCAATCGTTTAGGTTGAGAGGTAAATTTTGATAGCTCTCAACGTGTTCGTCGTTACACTATAGATCCCGCAACATATTCAACTTAGGTAGTGGAACAAGCTAGGTTGTAATCCTAACCAAAACATTGTAATGGCCATTTAAGTATGTACATAAGTAAGTGAATTCTGGGCCATTAATTTCGCTTGAAAAAACTTCAACATCACTTAACAGAGGCAACGATTGGTGCAAGTCATTAAAAGAGCATTCAACGAAAATAAATACTTCTTTGATTTGATCGAAGATTTGACACGAAGACAACCTATTGCTTCCAATTTGATTGTATACGACGTGTGATATCTTAGTATATTATGGCCAGTTTTGTTTTTAATGTGTACCACGAGCATGGACACAGAATCGATGCAATACCTTTTATGAGAGTGTCTTGTTCTAAAGAACAGAAGACCAGATGTTATCGGTTTTAGGTGACAGAACATTTAAAGATCTGGGCATGGTGGCGAACGTGCCAATAAGGAAGCTGGCCGGTTTCATCCGGAGCTCGGGGTCTTACCAACCAACCACTAAGAGATTGTAACATGGGGGCTTACTCACACTGTATAACTCACACTGTAAGACTACGAACTATCCGCTAACCTAACCTGACCTAACGAGCATGCCGTAGAGCAAGCAGACATACACCTACGTATCTGCGGATCATATGTCCACGTTATATGTTTGGAGAATAAAAGTTAGTGAGCAGCAATGCACTGATGAAGTAGTCATGAGAAGAGAAATGGTTTTCGAACGTGAGTTTGGTTCCAGCAGCTAATTATGCTTTAGTACTGACGAACCAAAAGCTACAAAGGCATGTTACGATTCCCAGTATGTAATGGCGTTTATGAATCCGTCATGAAACGTTCCATGAATGTCGGTAATGCAGTGCCCAATCGAAAGAAAGCCAAGCTTAAATGTAAAGTGCGTTTAAAATATTCTTCTTTTATTTAGGAAAATGCAAACAAAACTTAAAAAAATTTAATTTTTTTAGAAATCCCTTGTATTTACTTTGGAATTAGTTTCCCCAAAATGCATTTCAAGTGACAATATTGACAAAAGCCGATCAAAAGAAAAAATATTAATTTCAAGTGAGATTTTGTTTTCTTTAATATTTTTTACAAATATTGACCCATCATGGGCAATGGTATTGCATTACCGGTACTTTGACTATTCATGGCTTAAAGTTTTTTTTTTTTTTTTTGTTGTCATTGTAATATTACAAGCATTACTGTGGCAAGTGTGATGGTGGTAACGGCGGCACTATTGATATGTAAATGAGCGAGACAGTACCAGTACAATCTTTCAATGTGTGTCAATAAAACTATTGAATAAGAATTCCTACTTAATATCACTCTTTCTTCTTCTTCTTCTGCTTTTTACCGTGTTTATTTTTCTCAGTTTTTTATCATTTTTGTTTTTTTTTTTTTTTTTTTTTTTTTTTTTTTTTTTTTTTTTTTTTTTTTTTTTGTTTTTGTTTTGTTTTCGTTTAATGAAGGCATTAATTGCGGCAAGTGGTTTTGATGTGTGTGAGTTATTCGGGTATCAATATTTACAAAACCCGGGGTTGCAAAGTGTAAATATCGGTTCTGGTGACAGCCAATAAAAGTTTGTCATCGTTTATCATCCACTCTACAGAGATCGTGCGGATATTATGCTTTTATGATGGGGTTTGTAAAAGAAATTGAAAGAAAAATCGTTGATTGTGAGGAAAGAAAAAAAGTTCCCATGAAATTGAGAATGTTATTAAGGCGCTTAGCATCAATCAGCATAATTTCTGAGCAGATGAGAATACAAATTAAAACAAAGGAAACATTAAAGTGGCCGTAGTCTATTAGGTAGTGTGTTGGCTTATTAGACATAAGATGATGGCTTAAACCCCAGGTCGGACATCAAAACTAAAATATGAAAAATTTTCTTCGGTGAATTCCGCTCAGCAGATTTCTGGCAAACACCCAGTTAGCAGATAAAATTGTGATGATAAGTTTCGCAAATATCTGTTGTTCGGAATCGATCACATGATATTTATTCCCTTTTCCCCACTTATAACTGAAGTAGATCGCTCGTTACGAAGGAAATTGTCTTGATGTATTGTAGAGTATCACGCCCAAACGCTCCATTGAACTCCAAGTCAGGACAAAGGCCGATGTCTGTAAAGACAACTCCGGAGAACTTAATTAAACTCCTGATTAAACTTATAAACGTACAGTTCCCCTGTGTTCTGGTGAAGCAATTCCTATTCTGTACAAATATTTTTTGATTCTCAAATCCCTCTTTAGAAGACCGGGGTTCTTAAGCTGTTGACTGAAGCAAAATTCATATCGCTTGCCTAGAATATCTCATCCTATTTGTAAGGAATACCCGTGTATGCATTTTACGAAACGTACTATTCAGCCGTGTTGAAGCTCCCTTTTTGAGAACTTCATACATGCATAATTGGCCATTACAACCCTTCAACCAGGATTACGGCATAGCTTCTCACAATACTTATGTTGTGTGTGTTAATTTTATACATGAGTGGCGGGCTCTACAGTTTAAAGTTGACTCCGAACGACAGATTTTTGTTTTGAGAAACTTTTCATGGCAATTTTATTTAGCCCCCAGAGTATTTGCGAGAAATCTGCTGAGTTGAAGTCGCCGAAGAAATATTTTTTTTCGTATTTCGTTTTTGATGTCTGACCGGGCACTTTGACCGGGGACTTTAATTGCTCATAAATTTCTTAAATTTTCATGGGAATTTTATTCACTTTTTGAGTTTTTGCTAGAAGACTGCTGAGAGGACGTTGCCAAAGGAATATTTTCTCATATTTTCGAATTGCATTTTCTCGATTCATTTCAACACTTTATGGCATAGAGTATCACATAGTCAAGCCATTACTCGCCGACTTGTAGACTTATTGAAAGAAAAAAAAAACGTTAAAGTCTACAAATCATTTGGGCTTTATAGTCTGCTGCTGCTGCGGCTGCTGCTGTCGAAAAGTATTCTTGTTTATAAGGTTTTCACCATTATTTACTTGCCACATTCAACAACAACCAACAGATGATAATATTCAAATAGAAAATGCCGAAGAAATGAAAGAAAATAAATTCAAAAAAAAAAAAAAAAAATCGACGGAAAATTTATTTCTTTTTCCATCGTATTATTACAGTCACGGCTTTAGCCTTCAACAGCTTCTGTTCGGTCTTCAAAACAGTCTGCTGTTGTCTGTAGTTTACGTTTTTCATTCATTCATTCATTCATGCATGCATGCCATGCTCTGTGTATATTTATTTCCTCTTATCAGCATAAGTAAATGTTTAATTTGTGTTGACAAACTTCTTATTTCAACTTCTTTTTTCTTTTTTTCTTTATTATTACTTCGTAGGTTTTTTTTCGTTTTTTTCTTTCTTTCGATCTTGCAAGTGTTTTTGCTGCACTAAGAAAATAAGAAAAAATCTTCTCTCTTTTTCTCTCTTTGGGTTTAATGTGTGTATCACGACGTTTTTTTTGCCTTTTTCCGTAAATAAAAATAAAAACATACTCACACATGGCATATATCGCCACATATATCGGCTTTAATGCATATTTATTTATTGGTTTTATTCAAAAAGAAGAAGCAGAAGAAAAAGAAAAACAAAAACCAAAACGTACACACACACACATTGCATCGATACGAATCAATTTTTCATAAGAAGACTTTAATCTTCAGTAGCACTCTGGCCTGGCACTTCTTTTCCTCTTTCTTTGTTTTTTTTTTTCTTCTTTCATCTTCTTTATTCATATTAAACAGATAAAGCAGAGGCAAAAAACAGAAACAAAAACTTGAAATTTATTTTTATCTGGCGATAAACGAAAACGTTTATGAAACTATAAATTATTTGTGGCACGTTTATGTTAAACAAATACGCCGGTTTGATGGCACAATAAATGGAGTGGGTGGCAGTCTTAAAGAAATCTTTTTTTTTTCTCTCTTTTAGTCAAGTTTATGGCCGTAAATTTAAATTGATTGCTTAAAAGTACACACATTGTAACAAAAAAACTATGAGAGGAATAATATGGTCTTCAATACCCATTAAATCGACACTGATGTTCTCATTACGTTACCCCTGTGAGATGTAATGAACAGTTGTTCACTTAACTGGACAAATGGTTTTGATTATCAATGACGATCAATACATTGAAACATGCCTAGTATCCCTCAAGTACACTGTTATAATTCCTGCAACATTAGGTATTGTCAGCGGAAAATTTATAGCCACATGAACATAAACATGCTCAAACCATGGAATCATTGATCCTTCAGAACTTTCTGACCTCAGCACTGATTAATCAGTATATAGTAACCAAAGGAATTTAAACTACAGTCAACCTCTTATACACATTATTCGTGTTCCAACAAACAAAAAGGACCTTCTGTCATTTGAACCACAGTTCGAGCCTAATAAATAACAGAAATGAACTGACTCTGTCAACGTCAAAGCTTTTGAAGTTTGTGAAGTCATAGAGCCTATCACATTTCCATTGTTGCTGCATCACAACTTGCTATGCTGTTAACAACGCATGAACAGTCACATATGGAGTGGATGTTAGTCTTATCCTCCTTCTGCTTAGTGCAGACCAGAGATCAGCAATGAGTCACTTTTTTCGCTACTCATAAGTACTCATGAATTTTGAGTATGAGTGAATCAACAGTATTGATTTAACTACTCTGTACTCTGATTCAGTTGTACTCACTAAACACATGGATTTATATGTACAAGTTGCAATAAGTATGAGTACAACGTTGACCATCGAACTCATAACATTCAAAATATGTTTGATTCATACGTCTACTCATTTAGATTATAAATTTAGAAAATTACTTATAATACTCATTAAATGATTCGAATGATTCGAGTTATTACATCATAACTTACAATCTCAGTTATTGTTGCATTTACAACAAAAGAAAAAGACACATAAGCAAACAGAGCAAACACACAACCTTCTATTGAGTATAGTAGTGTTCGAACGCGATTCATACTATTTTGTGATTCTCGTATATGTTGAGTCATGGAGAGAAGAAACCAAAAACATTATGCGTAATGTTAAGTATGAGTATGAAGTGTACTTCAAACTTTGAATATGAGTAGTATGAGCATGATATTAAAATGAAGTATGAATGCGCGTAAGTATCAGAAAATATGAGTATGATTCGAATCTATTCATCTTTTTGAATACTAATTGCTGATGTTTGATGCAGACACTGCTTATAATACGGTCAACTTAGTTTTTTGCATGAGAATTAATAAAAGAGCCACCAATATTGCCTTAAACACTTTTGAATTCGGGTCAATGTGGTTGTTATTGAGTGGTCATATAAGTCATATTATAAGATGCATGAATAACCTGGTCCATCTCATAGTTCGGATATATACCAAGAGGAAGTTGTTAATATCGAAAGATGTGATCAATTCAACTTCGACTGAGGGTACAGAGCAGGAGACATGGCAATGCTATTTGATTGTCAGACAGACCGCTAACCTAACTTGGCTTCTATGAGTTTGGCTTTAAAATTAATAAGAAACAGTTTGTTTAAGCTGATTTAACATTTCAAGGAATTCCAGTCATTTGAGAATTTAAGGAATTTATGGGCAGATAAGCTTTTCAGAAATGGAGCTGAATGGCAATGCATGGTAAAACACAGACGGATATTTTCAAAACACAGTGGTTTCTAGGTACTTATGAAAACTACCGAGTGTTCTGCTTCAAGCT
>QOCX01000402.1:80153-124892 GCA_005959815.1 Sarcophaga bullata | reverse complement strand
TGTATGGCGAAAAAGTCTAACACGCCATACATCTGGGAGCATAGTGACCTAACAAATCGAGTAGCTGACAGCTTTTGTCACTAAACTGTCCCTTGGAGAGAACCCTGAAATGTTGGAAAATTCTACAGAATGAATTTTATTAGCAAGAGTGAATGAAAAAAAGTGAATTTGGCGAAAATATATATTTCTTAAGGCAGCAAGCATTCTGTTATATTGGGATAGGTCAAGAACAGACCTCACAGACAGGTCTCATAGTGAAATACGACGAATCTATGGAGAATTTCATTGCTATCCTTCAAGAGGATGTATACCCAAGAAAAGCTGAGCTCTATTCAACCTTAGATAGGATGTAAAAGTGGACGGGACCATAGCAACATTATTTGACAGCCACAGCATCTTGTCTAACCGACGCACGTCGACTTCGTATCGAGTTTGGTTTGAGAACTGCTATTGAATGTCAGAGAGAGTGAATTAACTAAGCAGCGAAAAAAAAGGTTCACAATCCTCTTGCATTCCAGGTGCATGTGTTAATCTCTGCAATGTATCAGCCAGAATAACACCCTTCCACGCCTCTAATACGGTCAGAACCTTTCTGTGGAGTATGGGGAGAAGACTGAAGGCGCACACACAACAAAAGAGAAAGACTAGAAACGATGAAAAAACTTGTTTCTAGTCAAACTGGTTGAAAACGTACTTAACTTTGCTGGATTAATTGCAATAGAAAGAGATTTGAATTATTCCATCAGCTTAACCGGAAGTAGCCTGAGCATCAGTACTCGACGTTTTGACCGAGTATTGGGAGACTCCAATGAATACTTGTTTGGAATACCGATTGCTTCAAGCCCCACATGTAAATCATTGATAAGCTCAGGAAACTTAATCGTCAAGATCGAGTAAATGGAATATGTCGGATGTAAATGCAGTTTCACAGAGAACACCAGGGTGCTCATGAAGTTCAAGAAGAAGAGAGTTTGACCTTACTAACTGAACAACATTTTGATTCGTCTGGGCTTAGATATTATAGGGATTACAGAGAAGATCTTTAATAAGACAAAATAGGAACAAAAATGTGCTGAAATGTTGGAAAATGCTTCGGAATGTCACTGAAAACTAGACAAAATAAGGCTTATATTAGAAGAGATTAGAGACACTAAACACTCAACCATATGACGACTACGATTTGAAAAGGCTGGGCAAAAAAAGAAATTTTCGATTTCCATAGGAATTAATAAAAAATATTTTTCTACCTTAAAAAACCAAATCGATTCACTTTCACCTGTCAAGACAAATATAGAGAAACTTTTTAAATATTTTTCCTTCATCGTAATTCCAATGCTCTGAGAATTCATTTTTTGATAGCCTCTATAAAAATGCAAATAAAAATGGCCACACAATCAATAATTGCCAATAATAATCGTGAAGCAATAATTCCAAATTGCATGATTGCCAATTGCAAAGCCACAAATCGTGCTGTAACAAGCAGATCCGTTTCCCACCATAATTTTTTAATCAATTGTTATGGACTTTTGGCTAATTGAAGCAAATGTGCACTTGTCGAACGGAATACAACAATAAATGCTTTTGCAATTGGGCGAACGAAGAAAAACCATTGAAGTTAATTATATTCGATCGATATTTCTCTATCCTTCCTGTTAATTAATAAGTTTTTTTTTTTGATATTAAATGCTCAAAGTGCTGCTTTGCTGCAGTTGCAACAACCATTAATCGGTAAATATGTTGTTGCTGTTACCATTTATCTCTCTCTCTCTCTCTGTGTGTGGCATTAAAATTTGAAATAATTGTGCAGTTTATTTGCATTTTGATTTCGAGTGTTTCTTCTATATTTTGTATGCCAAACATTCATGCATTAACCAGCTTACCAGCCAGCCTAGCATAGCTTTAATGTGCACAGTTGGACTTGTGATGATTATATGGCATGTCCAAAATGCCTTCAAGACGAGTTAAGAATACCATGCAGACCAACATTACTTAGTTTTTTTTTTTGTTGTATTTCTGTTTTGCTTCGATTTCTAATTTCTAATCCCCCATTAGAAGAACATGGCCATGTGTGTGTGTTGTTTGCATAAAATGAGAAATTTTGTATTGGTGGCCAGGCTTAGATTATTTGGTGCGGTTGAAGACTTTGCTTAGTTAGTGTTTGTTTGGAACACATTAGGAATACACTACGTGAAGATATTATTTTGAGGAAGCAAAACAGAGAAATCAATATTTTTATATGCAAGGAAATCCACACACAAACATATTCTTATGGCCTAAGGAGCATCATTAGAGAAGGATAGGAAATTAAAAGCAAAGATTAGCAAACCGGCAAAGTATTTTTGAGTTAATAGGACATAATCGGACATACTTGTAATGATTTTCATATGAGTCTTGTTTCAGGAGTTAGAAGGCTTGACACTAAAAGTACGCAGACGTAAATACTCGTAGATAATTTTCTTCATTCATAATCTTCGTTACAACACCCATAGGAAATCAATTTTTCAAAGAAACCCAACAATTTTTGGAACCTTACTTAGTACACTTTGACGTACTTTCTCTTTAGAATATTTTAGAGGAGGAATTCTGTACGTAGGCCAGTGTAAATACTTTCAAATTGTTTCTATCGGGATGTTGATTTTAGTGCTTATATAGCTTCTAATAGCTAGCACATCTTACGATGAAAAAACTAAAGAATTTTAGAAAAAATTCGATTTTTTTTTGGCTTCTTAGACAAGAGTCTAGGGTTCTAATCCCAGCTCAAATTTCACAAACAAAAAGAAAAAGTATGAAAAAAAAACATTTCTTTCGGCAATTTTCGGGCAAAAAATCTGAGTGTAAAATAAAATTGCCACGAAAAGTTTCTCGAAAATCTGTCATTCGGGATTGATTTTAAACTGTAGGTCCCACCACTCATGTATAAAAGTTAACACAACAACATACCGAGGTGTTAAGAAACTAGGTTGCGAACCTGGACAAAGAGTTGTAATGACTAATATTTAAGTAAGGGTGTAATTCTAAGGCATGTCCCTGATTGCCTCAGGCAGGAACACCAATTTCTTAGACTCAATCTCTAAAACCAAGTGCACACTGTCTAGAACAAAGTTTAGATTTTCCAATTCTAATACCCAAGTCGTAAGAATTCTCATGAGTGCTTCAGTGTTCTAGTATTCACGGTGATTACAGTTGCTGTTGGACTACTAGTTTCAGTAATTTAATGTGACAAAATGCAGAACCATTCAGGCTATTGAAAGTCATATTGATCATCTTTACTTCTTTAACAAGATCCTCTATTAAATCACGATAGACCGCAGGCTCAAAAACGTTGAAATGGATTTAAAATTTAATATGCCCTGCATCATTAAGACTTTGCACAAATTCCTCATAAAATTAGCCTTGTATGCCTAATTAGGATAAAAAAAGTGCCACAAAGAGTGTCTAGACGTTATCAATCGTAACACCCGGCATCTCTAAATGTAACGGCATTAAATATCAGTGGCAATTGCTTGTTTTATAAATCAGAATTCGACCATTGAGAGCGTATAAGATGGTCTATATACGCAGTACGTATATAACGAAGTTGCCATAGTCTCGTTGGTAGCCTAGGGATCAACCTCTTGCACATAAGAAAAAATATTTCTCTCGATGACTTCCTGTCAGCAGACTTCTGACAGAAACTCGGATTGTAAATAACATTGCAATGAAAAGTTTCTCGTTTAAAATTGACTTTAAACCGTAGGTCCCACCACTCAGGGATAAAATGAATACACACAACATGGTTGATGTAAGAAGCAAGGTTTTAATCCCTACTAAAGGGTTGTTATTGTCCATTAAGTAAGTAAGAAGTTCCAGAATTAAACAGAGCTACAGCTTAGCTGTGTTGTCACAACGGGCCGCTATACATACTCAAATGAGTTGTCGGTAGTCAAAGCTATCACTTCCACCCAACCTACCCTTACCAGAGTTGGAAGAAGCCACGGCTATATTTTTATTCGAAATGATCGGTGTTTTCTATCCAATAAAACTCAGGGTTTCCTTATAATTTGATCTGTGAGTTTTTCCCTGAAGATGCCATCAGTTCTTGGTACTCTATAGGGCTTTTGAATAATTGAGTTGTTCTTTAACTCACGGGACAATACTTTACTCATGATAAACTTTGTCATATGTCGATTGGCATGTGCTGTTGAAAATTTAAAAATGGCTTTGATGCAATTGGATACTATTGCTAGGGAAATAATATTTTCTTTAGGCTCTGTCAACGTCTAGCTTTATCTTCTTCTCATACTGAAGTTAGCAAGCAACCCTTGATTTCCATTCTTTTATGTACGACAGACGGTAAAAGATTTTCACTCTTTTGGATGCAGAATTAAATATTGTTACGAAAATGGAAATGGTGTAATATTGTTTAACATTTTAAACAAAACAACGGACTTGCTTATTTGATAAACAAAAATAAAACAACAACATCAGTATAACGAAAAAAAATGAATAAGCAATTAAACAACAAACAACAACAACAGCAGGGACAAACGTAAACAACCTACACTAACAACAAGCATGCGAACATGTATGAATGTAAACATGTCTGCAAAAATCTTTCATTTTATATAGGTAGATAGGTTGGAGTTCCAGCTTTGATGCCAAAACCTCACTTGAGCACTCATAGAGGGACGTTGTGACGCATCAAGTAAACACAGTCCCAGTACTGACCAAATTCCACCAAACTAGCGAAGGAGTTAGTCAGAGCAAGGCCTGCATATTAAAAACGCGACTACTCTACGTAGGAAAACCACCACTAAAGTTCGATATACGATAAGCTATGTCCTTGACATCAATGGATGATAACTTCGTCAAGCTAACAAGGATTGGATAGCAGCCCGCAACAGGATTCCTATTAAAGAAGAAATATTTTTAACTCCAGAATTTTCTTTTGGCTTTCTGTAGCCCTTTCTTTGTTAAACCTGTCTTACCACCCAATTTGTAGCTCTAGCAACACAAACTTAACAATTATTTGCAGAGCAGAAACTGAAACATCAAATGTTTTTTAAAGTTTTGCTGTTCTGCCTTCTGTATTTTCAAATGTTACAAGTGTTTTAGCAAAAAAAGTCTACAACTGATGTAATCGGATATTTTTGGCTTCCAGGTTACAAAACAAACCAAACAAACAACAAAAGAAAGTAAAAGAAACACCCTGTGCTGTATTAAGTTACTTTTAACACACGGTCTTCATTAGAAAAAGCATAGATTTTTAGTGAAATTTCTTGGAAGAGTATTAGACTTTACAGACCAAAAACAAGAACAAAAAAAAAAAACAAAAGACAAAACGGATTACAACAACGGCTCAAGGATTTACAAAAACAATGTTTTAAAGACATTGAAAAAATTTTAAATTTTCATGATAAAAATTTAAAAATTTTTGATGACAAATAAACTTTTACTTTGGGTGGCAAGTAAAGCAAGAAACGCTGTTCATTTATTTGTAATTATAAACGTTTTTCTTTAACTTTTCAACAGCTTCTCTTGTTGTTTTGCGCGACACTTTGCAACACTTATCTAATTTGACATCCGTTTCCCTTACACTTCCTTTACTATTTCCGTTGGTATTTTGTTCGTTTCTTGTGTCTTTTGGAAACTTTCTTTTTCCGCATTTTAGTGGAAAAAAGAAAACTTTATTGCTGACGCGGATCTATGAAAGAGATGGCAATTAAAGTGTTTTTAGAATACAGTTTCAATGCCGTCGTATAAACGCCATTGATTTCAATTTTCCCGCTGAATGACCCGCCTTCAAACCAGACGAAACCATTTCTAAGCAATGTTCACAGAAGAAAATTTTCCCACATGGTAGTAACTTCTAAAAAGTCGTTAAAGCTGGATTCAGCAATGGTTTCGGAACAACATTGGTGGTGTGCAAAGCTACCAATTAGGTACGTATGTTAAGTAAGTAATGAAATTAAGGAATGAAGTCGCCGTAGTCCAGTAGCTCATGTGTAGGCTTATTAAACATGAGGCCACGGTTCAAATCCCAGGTCAGACATTTTCCATAAAACGAAATATGAAGAAATATGTCTTTGGCGGCTTCCTCTCAAAACTCTTTGAGTAAATAAAATTGCCATGAAAATCTGTTTTTCAATCTGTTGGGCTTAGTCGGCTTTAAACCACTCATAGATAAAAAGAAAACACACAACATGGGTATGTTGTACGAAACTGGGTTGTAAACCTTACTAAAGGGGTTGTAAGTGTGTTTTAAGTAATGAAATTAAGTAATGAAGTCATCGTAGTCTAGTAGCCAGTGTGTTGGCTTATTAGCCTGAGTCCGTGGTTCAAACCCTCGCTTAAACTAAATCGAAATATCGAGAAATATTTTTTGCGGCTACTTCCTCTCAGTAGTCTTTTGGCAAAAACTCTGAAAGTAAATAAAATTGCCATGAAAAGTTTCTTAAAAATCTGTAATTCGGATTCGACTTCAAACTGTAGGTACCGCCACTCATGCATAAAGTTAATGCACACAACATGGGTGAAATAAAAAGCTAGGTTTTAATCCTCACCACAGGGTTGTAATGCCCAATTATACAATTAAGTAAGTAAGTTTTAAGGAATGAAATTATTGAAAACTTCAAATAGAAAAGAAAACAAAAGTGTTGCCTCATCAAGACTGCGTTTCAGATGATCGCATATTGTAATGGCAGCAGAAAGAACTTAAGTTCATAGCTTGCCAAATTTATTTAACACAGATTACGATTTCCTGTTTGCAAATAACATTCTGCTGGTAAATTATTTGCCATCAATGAAGACGTAGAGTCTAGAGTTCAAAGTTATTTTAAACAGACAATGATGACCCTAAACAAGGTATATAAGCAAGTGAACATCTCTAGAATAAGCTTATAGAGCTGAAAGCAGATAAATTCTCCCAAAAAATGTTGTGTTGTTTTGTATATTCTTTGCTAGGTTGACTAATTTTCGTATGGCATCACTGTGTATACTGCTTCCAAAAGAAATTTTTTTCTTGTTATCTGAAGACACCATCTCTGCTATTTTTAATTTCGTTTTTTTTTGTTTGTTTTGTTTTTTTTTTTGGTTTCTTTTATTTTTCTCACTAAAAACTAAATCCGAATGTTTTATTGTTGTATTGTATTGTGTTGTAGGAGTATTTCAGTTTGTAAGTGTATTTGTAAGCGAAAAAAAAAGCCGAATTGTGTTTAAGGATCTACGCTAACAATTTATGGCTGCATGGTGGTGTGCGTAGACAGATAACATGTTTATTTCCCTCTTACATCTGTGTATGACACGCACACTAACAAAAAAATGCTTTTTCTTACAATTTTTTTCTTCCTCTGCAACAAAAAAAAATTGAAATGTTTGGGGAAAGAAAAATACAAAATTTAAGTAAAGAAAATAATGTCGGGAATGAAGAAGAAAGAAACTTTGAATTTAGCTTAGGGAATTGTTATAATTTAATTTTGCCTTTTTCTCTCTCTCTCTCCCTCTCTCTTTATATTATATTCTATTCTCTTCCATTTATTTTATTTCCTTCTGTTATCTTTTGGGAATTATTTTCTTTTTTTTCCGTTCTTTTTTCCCTTGCCGTTATTCTTTGCGAAATATTGAAGAAGAAATGAATGGAGCTCACAGTGGCTCATTATGTCTGCGTGTGTGTGTGTGTGGGTGAAGGATGTGCGTGCATTGCTAGAATGGCAGGGTAGAGGGTTAATAAATTGTATACAGCAGTAGAAGAGTAATGTAAGGAAGTACTATGAAATGGTAAAAGAAATTAAAATGGGTTTGTGTAAGTTTGTAATTGGATTTGCTTTTTTAATTTTTCTCTTCTTTTTTTTCTTTTCTTTCTGTTTCGTCCTTTTTGTTTAGTGGAAATGTCAATAACTTTTTCTATTTCTATTTAGAGTTAAGAAAAGTGCTCTGGGTATTAAAGCAATTTTAAACATTTAAAACATTTAAAAAGTATTTAATTAAATGGCTTGCTTGTGTTTTCTCCATATTAAAAGTGTTTTAAGTCGTGTAAACATATTTTTCTATGGTGGAAAATAATTTATTTGTGTCAGCATATACACATGTAAAGTGTAAATATTACAATTGGGGTGTAATAAATTTGTAAAATACTTTCAAGCATATAAAAAAGGAGTAGATCAGTGCATTATAATACATTAATCCATGGAATGTTGTATGTTATCCATTGACATCAAAAAGGAAAAGATGTATCTCAAGAAATAATAAAGTATTGTATACAATACAGTATACAATGCTATACAATACAGTATACAATACTATACAATACAGTATTGTATACAATACTTTAGAGTATTGTATAAAATATTTTATACAGTATTGTATACAATGCTGTAAAGTATTGTATACAATGCTGTAAAGTATTGTATACAATGCTGTAATGTATTGTATACAATGCTGTAAAGTATTGTATACAATGCTGTAAAGTATTGTATACAATGCTGTAAAGTATTGTATACAATGCTGTAAAGTATTGTATATAATGCTGTAAAGTATTGTATACAATGCTGTAAAGTATTGTATACAATGCTGTAAAGTATTGCATACAATGCTGTAAAGTATTGTATACAATACTGTAAATATACAATACTGTAAAGTATTGTATACAATACAGTATACAATACTATACAATACAGTAATGTGTACAATACAGTACAGTACAGTACAGTAAAGTATTGTATACAGTAAAGTATTGTATACAGTACAGTATTGTATTTCAAGAACTTTGATATTTTCTTACTACGACAGACATCAGTATTAAAAAATTGTAATCATTTCAGTTGCCTGTAAAGAATTACATTTTCTGGTAAACTATCAATCACATCTGCTGATAATTTCGTTCAAGTGTATCAAAATTTCAAAAACATACCTTCCAGATGCAACAAATTGGCATTGGAACGACTTACCTGAAATTGAAAGAAGATGTACAGACCAATTAATAAAATTATTTTTAATAAAAATTATTTAAAAGTTTTGTGGAATAAATTTAAAGGCAAACAAATATTGCAAACATAATCGGTTGCCTTTTGCTTATAGCACTGCCTGTCAAGAATCTTGAAAATTATTGAAATGCCTCTCTTACAGAGAGTCTTTCTCGAAAAAAAATCTGAATATGAACTCTGAAAATTCTGGAGTCAGCAATTAGATACGCGGTCCCTTATCCTGCTGTTACCAGCAAATGCCTTAAAGAATTTTGCAAAGTTTCATAATTTTTCTTGGATCAATAAGTACTTACAGCGACAACAAATATCATAATCCAATAAAATTGCTAAAGATGACAATCCTATTATTCTAGAAGGTATTAAAGTAGACCAATTTGTTGTTTACCCGGAAATATTTTAACATTAAATTAGATTATGACACGGCTTGAGAAAGTGTAGGATCCACTCACTACTACACCATTTACAATAACCCAATAGAATTTCGAAAAAATGGCAACCCTATCATACTAAAATGTGCTGCAGTAAACTAATCACTTGTTTACCTTAGCAAACTTTATTTACAATTAAAAGAATAATTTCTTTTAGAATAATTTCTTTTATTTTAATTATAAATAAAGGAAACGATGGGGACACAAAACTGAAGAACTGGAGGGGGCTCAGAAGAAAGGAAGAAACAGCAATTCAAAATTTTAGTTCTGTTACTGCGTATAGGTAGGTTAGATATTCATAAATCTGCAGGGATGAAATCTCCTGTAACTTTCATTTCATCAAATCTCCATTACTCTGTGCATACTCTGTACATAACTACATACGTTCATTGGCTTTCGGCTATGAATGACAAGATCTACAATTTAATGTCGAATCTAGGTCACATATTTCCGATGCTTAATGGAATAAGTTACTCTAAGAACTTTCGCTGTATGGCTGCCAAGAGTCGAAAATCGTAAATTTCATATTGTTACGAAAATGGAAATGGTGTAACATTGTTTAACATTATAATGTTAAACAAAAGCAACAAAAGCAAAAACAACGGAGTTGTTTGCTTGATTAACAAATAAACAAAAATATAGCAACAACATCACTATTCACGGAAGAGGGATAAACAAGTAAACTAACAAGCAACAACAACACTGCAAGAACGTAGGTGAACAAGATACACAAACAACATTTTTACATTGTAAACAACAACGAGAAAGGGAAGACCCGAACCTTCGCCTACGAGAACATTCATCAGAGATTTACGTCGCTATATAAAAGGCAAGGCAAAGCATGCAGAGTCGGAGTAGAAGTTTAGTTAGTATTGTGTGAAGACGCGTCGCGTGTGAAGTGGCTTGACGATCTCCGTTACCAAGATCTACAGTACAATTGTCTTGTAATTGTTATTGTTTATTGCAAAGGGCATAAACAGAATAATAACAAATAAAGCAATTATTGTTGTTAGAACCAGTTGTGAACAGTGACACACAAAATTGTGCGAACAATAAAGAATTTTAATTAAAATTGAACATAAAATTTACGAGTTTTTATTTCAAACGCCTTTAAAGGGTAAAAACGTAACAATAGTATTTGAGATGTAATGTTGGACTACCAGTACCCCTTAGACCATGTCTATGTGCGGATCGGGTCTTCGAAAGTTTATAGAACTTCGAGTATCAGCATTTGTCTGTTCATGGTGAATATGCTGCCTCAGATTATATTTAACTTATGATATGACAATGTGTAGATCGTACGCTAGATGATAGATTATGGTAGAGTACGATAGATTATCCTTATCTGAACCGAAAGTATAAAAGTCAACAAGGTTTCAGTGTTACGACTCCCGCCAGTTTTCCCCATTAAGTATAAGAAATGAACAAAAAGCTGGTCTTATTCATCTATAAAAGCATCGAGAACTCCAAAATCTATTCTGTTTTGAATCGAAATAAACTATCCAGCAGAGTTTAGAAGCCAGATAGATTAAGAGCTAAGAAACATATTTTTATAGCATAGTGCCATAGTGTAGGTGTCACCATACCTAAGAGTCTACATACGAGAAAAAAAGCCAAGGATTCTGTCAATTTTCATTAAATGATATTCAGAACTTTAATTTATTGTCGTATTTATTTAAAAAAATTTCCATTTTTTCCAAACATTTTTTTTTCTTTTCATTAAAAAATCAAATTCATTTCAAAAGTTCATAACTTTTGTAGGAAAAATATTTTCCTTCAGTAAACATTACATTTGAAATAAATTTTTTAAAAATTTCTTTCTCTTCTTTAAATATTCATGAAAATGTCAGAAACTTTTAACTTAGATTTCTACATTTTTTTTCTTTTCTTTTTGCTTTCATTTTTTATTTCACATCCTCTGCTTTATTTAACTTTTTTGATTTTTTTGCTTTTGCTTTAGGGTCTAAGAGTGCAAAATCAAAGCACAACCAGCCAGCCAACAGTTGGAAGGAAGAAAAAAAATTAGAAAAAACAAATAAAAAATTAAAATGAAATAAAAAATAAAAATAAAAAGTTAACAAGTAAAAATTTATACAAAATAAATGCTAAACATATGAAACAAAAAAATAAAAAAATAAATAAATTTAAAGAGAAATACTATGTGGAAGGAACAAGCGTTCTAATTAAAATAATTACATGAGAAACAAAATACACATACAAGCATACCCGCAAGCATAACTCATACATACATATATGGTATGTATGTACATGTGTATGTAAATGTAAAAAAAAGAGACAGAATGTAATAATAAAATAAAAGCTTATTGTACTGGCATATGAGCAACCATAGCTGCCAGATTAATTATGATTTGAAACCGTAAAACTTAGGAGCAAAAAAATTGTCAATGTCTGTTCGTACTGTGATGCCAAAATAGACTAAAGGAGCTTCTTTCCTTTAAAGAACTTTGCTACCAATTTTTTGTTTCGATTACATACATACATATAAACATACATACATAATATAAATGGTCATTACAACCCTCCAGTCGGGATTACGACCTAGTTTCTCACACCACTTATGTTGTGAGTGTTAATTTTATACATGAGTGGTGGGACCTACAGTTTAAAGTCTACTCCGAACAACAGATTTTTGAGAAACTTTTCATAGCAATTTTTATTTACTCTCAAAGGTTTTTGCCAGAAATCTGCTGAGAAGCAGTCGCTTTAGAAAGGAGATGTCTGACCTGGGGTTTAAACCATGGTCTCACGTCTAATAAGCCAAAACACTACCTACTAGACTACGCTGACTACAATCTGGTTTTGATGTCTCCTTTTGAAGAAAATTGTTTACGCGACTTAAGCATAAGTTTAGAAGAGAGGCGAAAACACTTAAAACTAGATGTAGACCGATGTTATGTAAGCATCTTCTACGAAAACTGTTTTTCTAGAACCGGCGGGACCTACAGTTTAAAATCAACTCCGAACGACAGATTATTGAGAAACTCTTCATAGCAATTTTTTTAATTACTCCCAGGGGTTTTTGCCAGTAGCCGAAGAAAGGAGATGTCTGCCCTGGGGTATAAACCATGGCCTCACATCTGTTAAGCCAACACACTACCTACTACAATACAATCTTGTTCTGATTGCTCCTTTTAAGCCAAATTGCTTACGCAGCTTTAGCATAAGCTTAGAACAGAGGCGGAAACACTAAAACTAAATGTAGATTGACGTTATGTAAGCATCTTCTACGAAAACTGTTTTTATAGAACCAAAAATGTCTGTTTTAATGGGATTAGCAAGTTATCGTCTGCTATGAACTTACACTTCCAGCAGCTTAAGTACACTTTACTAATCAGGTCTTTAGGCTTACTTACATACGATGAGGTAAGTTTTGCTATGTTTTGTGTGAAAGAGTGCAGAAATTTAATTTTTCTCTCATGATTTTGTTCAGGTAACAAGGACGTAGAAATTTTATAGAATTTCTCGCCAAGTTCATTTATCAATTATTTTTATATCCTTTATGAGTGAAGTACTGATTCCTCTCTATATACTTACTTGGTCAATTCAATCATTTGATCATTTCAATCATTTGAACATTTCAATCCTTTAGTCAGGATTACAACCTGGCTTCTCACATCACTCATGCTGTAACATTTAATTTTACCCATAACAAACGGGACCTACTGTTTAAAATCGAGTTCGAACGACAGATTTTTGAAAAACTTTTCATGACAATCTTATTTTACTGTCAGAGTTTTTGCGAGAAGGCTGATGAGAGTCAGACCCCGAAAGAAAAAATAAAGGCTTTGTCCTTTGTACTCGATGATTGATCCATTATGAATATTTCAGTCTAAAAATGGCTGACCAACTAGACTATATGAACATAAAAAATGCAGGATTTTTAGAGAAGAGATCATTGATTATGGTTAGAGTCCTGATAACTGATATCACGATTCAGTTGCTTCTGAATATTTCGTATAAATTGAAAAGTTAATCAAGCACAATGATTATTATCATTGGGTCTAATTGGACATTGACAGCAATATACTTCTGCAGAACTGTCATACGGTATCACTTTAATGTGGGGCTAGCTTGCGGGCTTACTTTCACAGGCTGCTTGGTCATAACATCCTTGAATATTTTATTCGATACTCGTATTATTTGGTTGACTAATTTAAGGCACTTTCCTACCACATCCGTGGTATTTTCTAACAATAGTATCATCTCCAGTATCATCGCCTAGGGTTCAACCACTGACTCAGAACATTAAAAAAATATTTCTTTTGGCCACTGCCTCTTGCAGTCTTCTCGACAAAACATTGAGAGGAAAATTCGTCATGAAAAAAGTCTTAAAAAGGTCGTTCATGAATATAATTAACACACACACACAACATGAATGGGTTGTAATCCTGACTAAGGGTTATAAAGATCAATAAAGTAAGTAAGTATTTATCCTAGTGTTGTCTTACTCCGCCTGGGTCCTTCTATATTTGAATTGATTCTGTGAAGTATAATTTGAAACTTTCATTGCCAGCCTTATGAAATTACTTCTATCGCCCCCATCTTTATCAACATGCTGGTATGTATGACTTGTGGTCGTCGTAGTGTAGTAGGTAGTGTGTTGGTTTATTAGATATGAGGCCAGGGTTCAAACCCCAGGTCGAACATCTCCAACAAAATATGACGAAAATATTTCGCCGGCGACGATTCTAGGAATTAAACAAAATTGCCATGAAAAAATTCATTAAAATCTGTTGTTCCTGAGTCGACACTAAACTGTAGGTCCCGCCATTCTTTTATAAAATTAATACCCACAATATAGGTAGTGTGAGAAACTTGGTTGTTATCCTGACTAAAGGGTTGTAGTAAACAATTATGTACAGATGTGGCATGTATTGCTTGATTTTAGCATCAGAAGTTTGTAGCTCGGGTTCACAAATAGAAGCTGGACTTAAAGTTGAAATTGCTAAGCCTTTTCAAACTAGAATTGGAAGTCATCAAATCCTTTTTAAACAATATTTTTCCTGTCAAATTATTAAAACTATAAAAATCTGGCCACCATGACTGCAAATGCTATTTAAACTGATTTCGTAACAAAAAGAGGAACATAATGAAAATGAGGGGTAGAGCGCAGATAATAGTTGTGATATAACTGTAAAGAAATAAATACAATGTAAACCTATAAACAAACGGCATTATTTTTTTTCTATGTATGTGTATAATACAATAAATAATAAACCTGTACATACATATGGATGTACGTGTTCCTCTCTTAGGCTTTATGAGAGAGCGATAATGATGTATTATTGTCGTTATAGTGGATATGTTGATCTAGTTTTCTATTCTCTGTTTGAAACTTAGAAAACGATTGTGCAACAACTTAAAAATAATCAGATTCTATGAATTAAAAATGAAAATTAGTAAAGAAAATGCTTTCCTTTTAAATTCTGTCTCATTAAATGGGAATGAATGGAGATAATGGATACACACTTTAGATTTACAGTTAAGGTAGACTGTTTAATACTCTCTTAGAGCATAGAGGTTTAAAGACCATGCTTCCTGGGACTTAATTTAAAGGGGAAACTGGCTCTACTGCCTATAACAGTGTAGGGTACTTGGTAGACAGAAATAAATTATAAAATAAATAATCATGCTAGACTGCTAAAAGCCAGTCACTATTTATAATTTCCTTCAATAAATTGAAAAGTGAAAAGCGCTTCTATTTTTTTCTTAGCTAACAAAACAGCAACAAAAAATTGTTCCTGTTTGAAAGGGAGTTTTTCTACTTTCACAAAAAACGCCAACACAAGAAAAACGTACGTACGTCTGTTCACTTATTGTGTTTGAGATTTTTTATGTCAATTTCATAATGATGTTGTAGTTGTTGTAGATTTAATCAGCATTAGGTTGCCTTTGCCAAGGAAACCCAACTTCTTATGGCAATTCTATACAATTCTGTTGAAATAATGACAGTTGCTTGCTGTTTTCATTCAAGCTAAGAATCAGCAATTGTTGTCAGTTACAAAATAGGGAACAGAATAGTTAGACAAGCATCACTAAAAGCAATAATTGGGTCACACAGCTGCACTATATTCGTGTGATTAATTTAAAGTTTAATTAGAAAAAAAAAAGAAAAAGGATTTAAATGTGCAAAACGGGAAAGAAAGAGTATAGCAGTGCCAGTAATTACGTTTCAAACGGTGTAGAGTACAACAAAAATCTCGGATTTTTTTAGCTGCTATTCAGTAAAATTTGGCAAATCATCATGAATCAATAAGCATCAGTACAACGCTTTCAAAATGTTCAAATTTATTTTGAAAGCTTAAATTTGTTCGCAAAGTTCATACAGTATGTTGTCCATTTTGCGATAAACCTAGTCTAGTGTTGACTAATTAGATGCGAGCACAGGTTTCAACCCTTAGCTCAGACATCACGACCAAAACGTAGCATGGAAAATTATTTATTCCGAGACTTCTCCTCCTTAAAAAAAATAAAATTCCCATGAAAAGCTTTAGAAATAATTTGTTGTTCGTAATCGACTTCAAACTGTAGGCCAATCAAAGCGGGTGGTGTGACAAATTAGGTTGTAAACCTGACTAAAGGGTTGTAATGACCAAACAAGTACCATCATAGCTTGCTTGAAGTAATAATTCACGCTTCCATAATTTGTCTGCAACCAATATTGAATATGCCGTATAAATCGATCATATCCTCGACTTGTTTCTATAGGCTTTAATCCTGCTAATACTTGTGCTGCAATTGTGCAAACTAAAGTTTGAAATACTAAAGCTTTCTCGAAGTTTATACAGCACTTCGTCCATTTTACTGTCGACATATTCAATCTAATGAGTTACTCATTTCGATTAAAAATCATCAAAAAGACAAACTTATAGGCCTACCGAAGAAAACATGCTACTGTAGAGCGGAGTCTTGAAAAACTTGTTGCCCTTTGATCTTCGACAACGTGGAATCTTGACTCATGCTCCCAAACACTGTAGCTCCTACAGGCTTTGAAATTTAAGAGCAAAGGTTTGCTTCTTATTTTTACTTGTTGGGCTCATTAGAAGCTGGCCTAAGATGAACATTTTGATCAAAGATTTGGATTGATGACTCAGTAACGACTTCAATAAGCAAAACTGCTGTATTTGGCACCCTTACGTACAACAAAATTGATTGTTTGATATGGTGAGTCCTTATTTCTATCGAAAAGCACTTGAAGATGCAGTCACACTGTTCGTTTCGTTTCTAGCACACTTAACGATTCATTTATTGAAAGATAAACTTGGACCCTTTGTATCTGCGACTTAACGCCACTGGATTACTTCTTACAAGGCCAACAAGCACCTTTTGAAGCATTGGAAGGCAATATTCAAACCACTATTTACGCTATACAGCCAGTTTTATTGGAAACTCAACTTAATCGGTCACTACAATGCTTTAGTCAGGATTACAACCTACTGTTTTGCGGCACTCATATCGTGTATTGTTAATTTTGTTCATGAAAGACGGCACTTACAGTTTAAAGTCGATTCCAAATGACAGATTTGGAGAAACAGTTCCTGGCAATTTTATTTTACTTTCAGAGTCTCTGCCAGAAGTCTGCAGAGAGGAAGTCGTCGAAAGCAATATTTTTTTATTTTGTTTTATTCGAGAGTTTAACCTGGATTTTAAACCCTGGCCTCACTGCTAATAAGCCAACACACTACCTACTAGCCTACGGTGATTTCAATACTCAAACTCTCTTCTAAAAATCCTTAACATTTTCTTAAGCTATGGGGGTAAGCAAGGCTAAATTAATTTAAAGTGTATTGCCTTCAAGAGACGGGCGTCTCATTAAATATTTAAATCGCCTTGTACGATATGAATCCTTTGTTCATGTTAATAAATACCTCAACTACGGCTTCATTTAATTTTCATTAAATAAAAGCAAATTTTGTCAGACTAGAAAATTAATTTAATTTGTCAGACATACAAACAAACAAACAAACGGTAACCGTCTATTTAAATTACTTCAAATAATAAATTTACTGACGGTGGTTTTATTCAACAGGATAATATCTAGATGTGTGCTGTGTTGGTGTGTGTGTATTTTGCGTCTATGTTTGTGTATGTAAAACATAATTATTAATTAGGTTGACAAATATTTACCCACATTATTAATAAAATGAAAACACACAAACACACAACACAAACACAAACACAAATATGGTATGTAACTGCCATTTTAAAACAAAAGAAATTCCTAGGAAATGCATAACATATCAGAGCACATATTCCATATCCTTAACAGACACAGAGATACACACACACAAACATACATCGACATACCAAGTCCAAGAACAGAAACAGAAGAACAATAGAAATTGAATTTCCATAGACTTTTGAATTTCCCCCTTAAAAGGTTCTCCAAACGAAAACAATGCAAATCAAGCAACGGACGGACAAACAATACAAAAGGAATTGGAAAAATTCATAAATATTCTATGAGCTAGCTTATACCACCATTTCTTCCATCTTATTTATACAGTGGCACATAAATCCTTGTACTGCGTATTGTGTTTCCTATAATTGTAGGCATTATTATTGGTTATACTGTGTATGTATGTAGATTTGTGTGCAATAAATACGTTATAAATTGTGATAAAAAACTTGTAAAATTATTAATGATGAGCAAACAAATCGGTAAACAATGAAACAAATGTCAGTAAATAGAATTAAAATATCGATAACCCAGCGAAAGTTTTAAAGTCAATTGAAGAAAAATTTTTTTTAGAGTTAATCTTCATAAAATCTTATGTTAAAAGCTCACTCATTCTCAGCCAAACAGAGCTAGGGAAACATTGCATTCTCTATTGTTGTAAATGAAACAGATCAGCACCCTGTCCTCCACCAATTCACTCTTTGAATGAAATGTCCTTTCATTTCTAGTCTGACAAAATTAACTTTTATTTCATGAAAATGAAATGAATGCGTACATGAGGTATTTATTAACATGAACAAAGGATTCATATCGTACAAGGCGATTTAAATATTTAATGAGCCACCGTCTCTTGAAGGCAATACACTTTAAATTAATTTAGCCTTGCTTACCCGCATAGCTTAAGAAAATGTTGAGGATTTTTAAAAGAGAGTTTGCATATTAAAATCACCATAGTCCAGTAGGCAGAGTTTTTTCCTCATTGACGTGAAGCCACTGCTTAAGCTCCAAGTCAGACCTGTCGAACAAAATGAAAATTTTTCTGGCTGTGACATCATTTCCGTAGTCTTCTAACAAAATCTCTGAGACTAAATGCGACTGACAGGAAAGGTTTCTCAATTATTTGCCGTTCGGAATCGATTTTAAACTGTAGTTACCGTTAATAGTGGATAAAGTTAGCTTACACAATATGGTTGATGTGAGAAACTAGGTCGTAATCCTGACTGCAGGGTTGTAATGACCAGTTATGTATGTGTGTTAACCAACCCAACTTTAGAACAAAAATTTCTATTATGGGAAGAAATTGAATCGTCATAGTTTAGTAGGTAATTTTCTGGCTTGTTAGACGCAAGACCGAGTTATGGAAACATGGAAAAAATATTTTTTCAGCGATTTCTTCACAACAGTTGTCTGGCAAAAACTGTGAAAGTCAATGAAATTGCTATGAGAAGCTTCTCAAAAATATATCATTGGGTATCTGCTTCAAGCTGTAGATACCGCCACTCATGAATAAAATTAACACACACAACATAAGTGGTGGCAGAAGCTGGGACGTAATACTGTAATAACCAATAAAGTAAGTGAGCAAGTAATCACTATGAAGAAGAGCGGAGCACTGACATATGAGGTAAAATGTAAAGTAAGCCCTTATTCCCTCTCTCTTAGCTCCTGCAAAAGTTATACAAACGAGTGCCGACTTTATTGGCAATCAGTCAATATTTCAGTCAATGATGACAGAAATTGTTCCTCTGATTTTTCATAGCAAAAGCAGGCCATTGGTACATGAAGTGAAAGGTAAGGTAATCTCGTCTTCCTTCTCCCTTAGCTCCTGCAAAAGTTATACAAGCGTGTGCCAACTTTGTAGGCAATCAGTCAATATTTCAGTCAATGATGACTGAAATTATTCATCTGGCTTTTCATGGCAAGAGCAGGCCATTGATACATGAAGTGAAAGGTAAGGTAATATCGTCTTTGTTCTCTCTTAGATCCTTCTGGAGTTGTGCGAGCGAACCATGCCAATTTTATCGGCATGTCTTACTGCAATTACAGTTTTGCAATCGGTTGCACGTACCTTGCAGTAAAACAAGCATGGAATATATAATCTAAGTATGACAGAATTTCCATTCTTTCAAGCATATCCTCGAGAAGGCTCACGAAGTGTTCACAGACAGACGGCTAGCATAGATCCTTCCTATCAAATTCGGAATTTTAATTGAAACTGTATTACTATCGTAAGGTCCTAAACAGTTCTATTTCTGGATATTTATACGAGTTCTCCCAGCATATACGTTTTTAATCTTTTTTATGATCGACAAAGCTAGCTCTTTCAGAGCTTCTAAACACATTATGCACATCGGATTTCAATTTCTTGTTAATCTCTGTGGGTTAGGTTCGGTTAGGTAAGTTTTGGTCGAATTGGTTGCTTTGATTATCAAACCATACTTGAGCACTTACAGCGGACCGTTGTGACGTCACACTTAATCTCTGTGGGACTCTATGGATTATGTTTGCTAATAGTGTGGATGTCTTGGCACGCCCACCCACCTTTAAAGTGTGTCTGTGTTCATTGCAAGTGAACACTATTACTCAGCAAACTCTGGAAAACCTTAAGAATCTCTTTAACAAACTTGCTGATATCAGAAGAGTGAGTGGAAACAAAACAGCGATAAAACAGACAAACTTTTTATCAACAAATAAATTCTACGCCCAAAAAAAGAAAAACAAAACAAGAAAACATGACAAGCCTATAACGTACTCTCTCTCGTATCTCTATCACAATATCTGTGTATTGTATCTGTACACTCTACTCTACTCTACTTTACTTTACTTCGACTTATTTTACTGCCTGCCTTGTTTATGTCTTTTTTGTTTGTTTTTTTCTTTGTTTGTGTTTGGGGGCACCAAAAGATAAATAACTCTTGAATGTATTGTGAACAGCAGCTAGAAAATGAAAAAACAAAAACAAAATAAAACAGATGAGTTCGAGTACCGAAGTTTTTGTTTTTCTACTCGTTTTTCATGGTCTAGATTTCAAACAGCCCCTGATGCTCTCATAAGGACATGTTTGTTTTATAGCTGCCTACCTCCGCCCGCCCCCCCCCCCCTTTTCCACTTCATGCTAACCAGATACACGTAAATGTTAAAGAGAACATAAAAAAACTTGGAGAGAGAAAAAAAAGTAAAACATTTTGGCTGTATGCCTAACATGTCAAGGTAAATAAACACGATTTTATACATATTTACCTACACATACATAGGTATACTATAGCTACTTGGTATACAGTTGCCAGGACCTATAAAAAATCTATATGGTGTATCCATTATCCTTGCGCTATTCATAAAACAAAAACAACGTAAAAGAATGTTTTAAGCAAGGAAAACTCTTATAGAAGCTCCATCTCAGAAGCTATGTACCTCCCTCGTGCATTTATACACACGAATAAATCTTTACAAGGGCTTAAGTAAGAATAAAAGCTTTTTATTTCGCGTTTATCCAAAAAAAGAATAGCAAGCACACAGCATATAATAGAAACTGAAACAACGACATTATCCAAAGGCAGTCCTTTAAAGGAGTGAATTGATTGGATCATAAACGAAGAAATTCAAATAAGACGTTTACCTCTAGCTATTGTTCGAAAATATTGTAATTCTATTCAAATCATAGCCTTTATAAACAGAATTGAATACAAGATAAGCTCAACGGACTTAGCAAGGCATTAGAGCCGCAAATGTTGACGTTATAAATCCATGAAGAAAATTTATTTTCCAGCAATAATATCTCTTCAAGGAGCAAGAATTTCACTTAGCAGCGCTCAACTAATCTCAACAAACATCAACATTACAACTCTGTGTTCTATTTTGGAAGCCATTAATGTAATATGATCAGCCAAATTCAATAAACTGCCAAGCATAGATGGTTGAACTGAACTGCTAGTTACCGATGTTAATCCTAGTCTACGGATCGTTTTGTATCTCATTGTAGATTTTTGATCGACTCAGATGTTGAAACAGCAAACGGGAAGCGTAGTGTGTAAGTTAGTTTCAAGCATCATGATCAATCGAATTTCGAACACAGTTACCCTAGTACAACACGATCTTATTTACCTAAGATGTGTACAGTCATGGGCTGATGGGGGGATCTTTTCTGAATTATATTCACAGCTTCGAGGCTGTTTTTATTCATTTGAGTTCCTCTAAGAAGCAGGGCTGTCTTAAAGTTTCTCTTCTAAGTTTTCTTGTTTTTTTGGTCAAGTTTTTTATAAGTCGCAGAAGTCCAGTGTATTGGCTTATTGGCCATGAATCCAACACCTGAGTCAGATATCTCGTGGTAAACGAAAAACCGAAACAAAAATATTTCTTCGGCAACTTATTCTCAGCATTCTTCTACCAAAATCTCCGTTAGTAAAATAAAATTGGCATGAAAAGTTCTTCCAATTTTTTGCTTGGAGCCAACATAAAACAGTAGGTACCGTCAATCATGTTTGAAATGAAATAAAACACACAACATAAGTGCTATGATAAGCTAGATTGTAATCCTGATTAGGTTGTAACCCTTACTAATGATCAATCAAGTAAGTACGTATAAAGTTTTCTCAGCTAAGCAGGCATTAGTCTACTGCAGTGCGTCCTAGAGTGTTAGAGTTTTCATCTGCCAAAGACTAGACACAATTGGTTCCATCAGAATTTATTGGTTAATAATGGTAAGGAACCTTGTCTATTATAACTTGTTCTTTCCCAAACACGGTTACACTGTTGATGTTATCTTTTCTTCATTACTCAAGAGGCTTCTGGAAATTCTGTTCTTCTGTATTCGTACCTAAATGTTTGGGCTCCTTATATTTAGGCTCCTTAACAAATTCATCACCTCATCTACCACCATCAAAACTTTGTGTATATGGTACGCATATTCAATCAACGATAAAATTATAGAAGAACAAAGACCGTAAAAGATTACACATTATCAACCGCGAATCTCAAGGCGTGCTCTTCTTCAACAATAGGCGTCTTCATAACAATGTCATGTGTCTCAAAGGACAACAACTATAAAGCACGTGAATAAGTCAAGTCGCCATAGTCTAGCAGGCAGTGTGGTTCAAGCCCCTGGCCAGACATCTCCAGGAAAACAATATACGGCGACTTCCCCTCAGCAGATTTCTGGCAAAAACTCTCAGAGTAAATAAAATTGTCTGGAAAAGTTTCTCAAAAAATCTGTCGTTCGGAGTTGACTTTAAACTGTAGATGTCGACACACACTAACCGCTGACTGAAGAGTTCTAATGACGAATTATGTATATAAAGCTTTATGGCAGTGAAGCTCGAACTGCCTAAGCTCTGATACCATCAATCTGACTGGAATAGAAAATATTTTGGAAATCTCATAACAAAGTAAGTGAAAAGGATCCACCTGTAAAAATTATAAGTTTTTGTCAACTTCTAGAAAAAAAATTGCTCCGACTAAACACATACTGGCTTAACATTTCATTCCTTTAAATAACATTTCAATGTTGGCAACATTAATACAAATACAAGAAACATACATATTAAGTAGGAAAAAAGAGAGAGAAACAATGATAATAAAATAAAGAAAAGTATGATCCCTTAGAGGGTTTATGTATTTGCTTGCTTATAGGGTTATCTATGCGAATTAATTCGAATAAAATTCAAATAATCGTTAAAAGAAAACATTTTTCTTTTCACAATTAAAATGTTAATTAACAACTTTAAGGAAGAATAACGAATAAACGAAACTTGCTGTGACCTCAAAAAATATTGTAAATTTAATCGAATAAATCTTCAATACATGCAAACCCTAGTAAAATATGGTTCACCCTCTAGCATTGAACGAAATGAAAATGTTAAACCATTTTACCCACTTCACCCATTTCTTTATCTTAGCGTTTTACTTTAAACTTTACCTGTGACTTACTCTCTCTATCTCTCCCTCTGTCCCTCTCTTTCCACCATTTTCCATTTTCAACATTCAACGCTGAAGCTAAATTAACTTTTCTTTTCTGTCTCTAGGGAAAATAAGAACGTCAACGAATCTATGACTAAGTTTTCTGAATTTTTTTCTTTCCTTGTTTTTGGGCTGGAGGTCGTAATCGTATTTCAATGAAGACAGCACTTGTATTCTAAGATTTTCAAGTGGGGAACCAGTTTTTGTTTTTCTTCTTTCTTTCTTCTTTCTTTTTGGCAGAAATTGAAATTCTGTTGCTTAATATTAATGCGTATGGAATTTTCTTATGGAAGGTAACATACTTCTGCTGTAAGGGTTGTAATATTAACCCATTAAATACATAATTTTCTTATTGTTGTAATAAATGATTGCGTGAAAATATGTGAAAATGAAAAGTTCTTTAATACGATATTTTATTACAGAATAGTTTTGTTATTGAAATGATTTTTGAAAGGCGGAAGTTTCCACTCACGAAAACTGTATTTTGTCTCCCCTTTTTTGCTGCTTTCTGCTGGCAAGGAATTACAATTACGTTAAGTGGTTAGGAAGGTATTAGGGAGAGTATAGTTTTGTTAATTTAATGTCATAATAGCTTGCTTTGTATACGTAGCTATTTATATGATAACATTTATTATAAGATTTTATTTTATTATGCTCAAAACATTTATGGTACAACAATACCTAAACGCTTAGGCATGAACTCTATAATCCTTTAGCATATCTATGACTCGGGATATATGGATTGCTTACAAGATTCAATTGTCATCCTACACACTGCACTGAATGTCTGTTAAATCTTATCAGACTCAATAAGTTCGTGAGTTCTCGGATTTCTTGACTCAAATATGAAAACACAGCTGTGTTGCGTCTGTCAACAAGAGTGTGTTTTTGTTTGACGAAAACCTGTTTGATAGCATACGACTGTATGGACTTAAGGCGAAAACAGAATAAACAAATCTCATGCAGTAACAGCAAAAAATCCATAATTTAGGCTATGAATTGCTGCATCATTATCTCCATTGCTATCTCCATATAACCCCGAGCACTAGATTTATATCCAAGCTTGTAGGAATTGCTTGACGATAAGAGATTTATCGGCAACAATAAAAATCTTTTTTCCGTTTCTTTTAATTGAGAGGCCCAACATCCAAGATGTTGTTTACCCATGGCATGCACTGTAGTGCAATATTGAAAAGTTAAGTTGTAAGTTAAAGGAGGAAAAAGAGGGTGTTGCGAGTAACACTTTGAGTTTGTGGTTTCATTATTCACGATCTTGTATACATACATAACATAATTGGTCATTAGAAGCCTTTAGTCTGGATTAGAACTTAGTTTCTTATACCACTGATGTTGTGTGTTTTAATTTTATATGTGAATAGCGGCTACAGTTTAAAGACAACTACGAATGACAGATTTTTGAAAAAATTTTTCATGGCAATTTTATTCTTCTCTTAGATTTTTTGCCAGAAATGTGTTAGGAGGAAATGGCTGTCATATTTTGGATTTGATGTGTGACCTGAGGCTTGAACCATGGCCTCACGTCTAATAAGCCAACACACTACCTACTAGACTACATTTGTAAATTATAGGAGGATAAAAAGGGTGCAGTTAGTGACACTTTGAGTTTAAGGTTTCATCATCCACTTTTTTGTATAAAATCTTTCAACAAGAACTTCCGAACTTTGACAACTGATCACGGCCATCTTGTTGAAGCTTCATCTGTCAAATTAGTTGTCATTTATTCTGTTTGTTTTGCCAAATAACTAGTGGTGACCATAGACAATGATAGGTGTTGCCGGAATAGACTTAGGAGCTGTTGGCACCTCAATTAATTTGCATCGAGAAAACATCTCCAGCGATGAGGCCAATTTTTGAATGAAAGAGCACGTGAACAAACAAAATTGTCGAATTTGACATGACATCGAACCACATGAGATCCAAGATCATCACTTTTTGATGTAGACTTTAGGCTGGTGGTGGCGTCAGCAATACATATTTCTTTGAGAATTACATTGATCAGTCAATCATTGTCAACGGCGAGCACTATATGTCGATCATTACCAACTGCTGTTGATCTAAATAGGATGATCTAGACACAAACGACATGTGGTTTCAACAGTACGGCGCTACGTGCCAACGAGTTCATGCCATATTGGACATTTTGGAAGAGGGACTTGAGGGCATCTACTCTAGTAGAGGTGATGCGAATTGGCTACCGTAATCAAGAGATTTGTCCTGTTGGACTCTTTCTTGTGAGGTTTTCTTATGATGCAGGTGTGTGCGGTCCTTAAAACCAACCTAACCCATGCCATCAGTTAAATTCAGCCCGATTTATGCACCAGAGTGATAGAATATTTAACATTTCGGATGCGCTCTACCCAGAGATGCCCTGACGGACATTTAACATAGAATATAACGCCACAAATAATGGTATCAATACGGGCTTTACTAGACGGATTGTTTTGATGATACTGGAGCTTTTTAATTTTATAAATTCAACTACAAAGATGATAATTTCTTCGCCTATTATTGGGCTTTTTACCAATGAGATCGTATTATATTTATCAAACCTTTCTTAACTCTAACCACCTCCTGTAGTCCGGTTTAGACTACAAGAATTTTGAAGCTATTTAGTTTCAAGTCGCTGGTTATTGAAAAACAGCATATTTTAAAAACAGAATCCTATCTTCTGAAGCTTGTTAACTGTAAAGCTACACATAATTGTCTTTCAACTTCAACGTAATTTAATATGGATGGCCCTGGTAGCTGCAATATACACCCAGTGTACAGCGTATAACTTCAGAGTTCATCTTTCTTCTCATCGCATTAAATTTCTGTGGCTAAAATACTAGGAGGCAGCCCCAACAGTAGCAAGTCATTTCTTGAGTAAATAACAGAACATGAGTAAATAAAAATTTCGTACCAAATGGTTAAACTCCTCGCAGCCTGTGAATGGAAAAGTAATTTGAAGTAATGATGTTTATAAACACTTAGATTTTATCTCAGTCCTTCATTAGTTTAGCGGTAGGGAATCTTAATAGAGCCTTAGTATGCCTCTGTAACTGCCATTACTATTGACGGAGTTGTTCGAATTCTATAACACTTATGTGGTGAGAACAAACTGAGCACTTGAATGTTTAACGTTTTTTTTTTACTAGGACGTGCTTATCTTCCACATACGTAACATACATAATTAATCATTACAATCCTTCAGTCAGAGTTACGACACACCACTTACACACCACTGACGCTGTGTGTGTTAATTTTAACCATAAGAACCTACAGTTTAATGCTCGATTCGAATTCTGCTGAGAAGAAGTCATACATAATACATAATTGGCCATTACAACCCTTCAGTCAGGATTACGGCCTAGCTTCTCACACCACTTATGTTGTGTGTGCTAATTTTATACATGAGTGGCGGGACCTACAGTTTAAAGTCGACTCCGAACGACAGATTTTTTTGAGAAACTTTTGAAAACTTTGGCAATTTTATCTACTCTCAGAGTTTTTGCCAGAAATCTGCTGAGAGGAAGTCGCCGAAGAAATATTTTTTTCATATTTCGTTTTTGATGTCTGACCGGGGATTCGAACCCTGGCCTTTCGTCTAATAAGCCAACACACTACCACGGCGACTTCCGCTGAGAAGAAGTCGCCGAAGAACTATTTTTCATATTTCGATTTAATCGAGATGTCTGACCTGGGATGTGAACCCTTGCCTCTTGTCTAATAAGCCAACACACTACCTGCTAGACTACGGCGACTATATCTTCCACTAGATTTCCCAAATTGGTGATGCTTAAAGCCGAAATTTTTCTTTAAGACCTTGCAAATGGCACCACTTTGGCTCTTGTTGTTGTTTTGCTTATTTTCTATATGTTTTCTTGTCTTCTTCTTCTTTTTCTTTAAAATATTATCTTGAAAATTTAAAACAATTTCTTTTTAAGACAATATGACATCATATGTAACCCTGTCAGATTTTTATTTCGTTTTAAATATTCCATCTTTACTAAGTTATTGCTGTGGAATAAGAAATAAAAGAAGTGACAAGGAAGGAATTCTATAAACTTTCTTCGGGAGGGTACATAAATTTCGTCTTAATCGAATTCGTTCGTTTTGTTATCATTTATAAATTTATTCGTATGTGAGTAATAAATGCACGATGAATACTTTTTCTCCTTTTTCGTTTTTTTTTTTTTGTTTTTGTTTCAAATTTATGGTTCTTTTGCTTACCTTACTACCCATACTGCTTTGTTTACGTTACGTTGTTATAACGTAAAAACGTACGTATATTAAAGATTTTTTTCTTGTTTTTTCATGTTTTTTTTTCTGAAGACAGGGTCTTTATATCCTATTTATGGTTTATTTACTTTCAAGCATAACATAACATCCTTACAACTCTCTCCTCTCTCTCTCTCTACACTTGTTAGCTAAAATACAACTTTTCGCGTTGCCATCCATAGCATAGGAAAGTATAGCTGAAGTCAGGGTAAAATATACAAGAATTTTATACGTAAAAATAAAAAAGAATTTTTTTTTGTTGTTTTTTTTATTATTGAACCGGGTGTTTTTCGTTTATTTCTTATATTTATTACATGTCCTTGTATGATAAAATAAACAAAAAAAAAAACGAAAATAAAATAGAAAATAAAGCGGAAAGAAAAACAACTGTATAATAACGCTATTTACAAACTGTAAACAATGTACGAAGACTATGTATAAAATGTATTTATGGGAGGTATACCATACTCATACGGTAGGTACAGTGGGCGTTAAAAGTAATTGTACATTAAAAAATTATACATTAATAAAGTACCGTTATTTTTATTTTTAAATAAATCATTAACAGTTTTTAAAATTATAACAAAAAAAAAAAAAAAAAAAAAAAAAATTGTCAAATTTTTCTGGCACTCTCTTAACTGGTAAAGTTGAGTTTGATGATTGTTAGAATTTTCTATTTAGTGTACAGTTTCTTTTGTCTCTCACTGTATGTGTAAACATTTGGCCATGTAAATGTATGTATTATTTTTATTTGTTTTTTTTTTTTGATTTTTTGGTTCTACCCCCACATAATATCGGTTTTTATGCACGATATTTAATATTTTTCTCCTCGAGTTTTTTTTTTTTTTTTTTTTTTGCATGGTCATGCTCTGAATAAGCACAGAAAAATATTTTTCTTAACCTGTTGAGGGTGAAACTCTAGCAAAAATGTCGTTCTCCGGCCATATATTGATAAAGGAAAATTTTGTTTTGAAAATCGTTTCTCAGAAACTTTTACAAGAACATCTCACCTAGTTTCTCTCTCACCTTACGCTAGAGTGGTATAATTATGTATGTTTTCCAAGCATTTAGCCAAAGAAATGTTATTAATTTTGATTTCATGTTGTAGACGAAAATGTTTTTTTTTTTTTGTTTACATTCAAGCCTCCTTTTCTTTTTAGATTTGCTTGTTCATTTGTTGTTTTATTTTTTTTTTTGGGGGGTAAACAACAATACAACAACAATATTTATCAAAACAACAGCATAAACTTTCTACATGCAATCTAAACTATACACGGGCTTGTACTTGTGCAACATACGAGTATAAGAACAAGTACCAGAGTACGACTACGACTACGACTACGACTATAAGTTTATAACACTTGGCACGCGTGTCATGTCATCTTCCATGTCATGCATGTAACACGCAAACATAATTTTTTAGTATTGTTGCTGTTCCCTATTGCTTCTGTTGTTGTTGTTGTTTTGTAATATTTGTACAGGATTTAGTAGCATTGTTAGCCATTGTTAGCCATTGTTTTTGTTGTTGTTAATATCGTTACTATTCCTGTTCCTGCCTGCTATAATAGCGTCTAATAATCGATTTGTGTAAAATATAACACTTGTAGTTAAACGAAACGAAACGAAATAAAACGAAATTAAATGAAATTACAATCAATATAGCATTGTAATGTAAGGGACTAACACTTGCTCCAGAAATATTTGATCAGGGAAAAATAAATTGAATACAGAAATGAGATTTAAACTCAAAAATTTTCTCACTAAACATACTCAATTATTTAAAATTAATTATTGATTGTGGTATATTCAGTTCATTTGTTTATTTAAATTGGGAATATCTTAACTAAACACAGAATCATCATCTAAATCAAGCCTTAAGGAAACACAAAAAGACGAAAAGATGGTAGTAGATGATGGTGGTTAAACATCTCACCGATTATCACTTTGCTTTGCCTGTATGTATATAGTGAGAGCGTCAAAAGAAACTGTACATTAACATTAAAAAATATTCGTTAATAAATTACCGTTATTTTAATTTTCAAAATTTTTCATTTCCAGTTTTTAAATGAAGACAAAAAAAAAAAAAAAAAATTGTGAAATATTTTCGGGCACTCTCCTCAAGTGGTTAAAGTTGAGTTTGGTATTAAAATTTATCCGAGTGTGCAGTTGTTTCTTTTGACACTCACTGTACTTCTATGTAAATAAATTGAAGGTGGTTATAGGAACGTATAGACATCGTAGTCTGTTGGGATTAGAATTGAAGAAACTGTTTAAACCCTAGGGTAGACATTTCCATCCAAAACGAAGTATGAAAAAGTGTTTCTTCGGCAACTTCCCCCACAGATTTCTGCAAAACTCTGAGAGCAAAATGAAATTCCCGCCAAAAGTTTCTCAAAAAACTGACGTTCGAAGTCTTTAAAGTCGTCTTCGAAAAACATTTCTACGATCTGCTGAGAGGAAGTTCTCAGCAGATTTCTGGCAAAAACTCTGAGAGTAAATAAAATTGCCATGAAAAGTTTCTCAAAAATCTGTAGTTTGAAGTCGACTTTATACTGTAAGTCCCGCCACTCATGTATAAAATTAACACAAACGACATAATTAGTGTGAGGAGTTAGGTCGTAATCCTGACTGAAGAATTGTAATGAAAAATTATGTTATGCATGTATAGAAATTCAGCCATACTTTTAAGAGACGACCGACAGTGGCAGGCAGTTCTTGTCCAAGCTTCAATTTCCTACAAAAAGATAACATCTAGGCAGCCCCAGACTCGTCCTCATGCCTTCAAAATATTAATTGGTTAGGAGAGAAATGACGTCATTATGGAATTATATACGATATAACAGATATGTGGGGGGTCTTTATTATGCGATCATAAACACATTTCTGTTTTAACGATGTTGGCAATCTGCGGTTTTCAGGCTATACGCCGCAGGAATATAGGAATGTTTCTACAGCGCCTTTATACGAGCTGGATAAACTTTTGTTGAACTCTTTTCTAGAGATAGTTGAAGGACCCAATCACTCAGTTGCAATCATCAGGCTCAACTAAATTAGAAACATCTAAGCTGGCCACGAACTAACAAATTTTCTTTGTCTTTTAACGTCTACTTCCTTGGTTGAGGCAACGAATACCTAATAGTCTGCACCTATATTCTCCCTGTTCTTCTTAAATCTAAACACGAATTGCATTCGTAGTAACAATCTGCATCTGTCTTTATAATAGCGGCTATTTTTTTTTCAGAGACTACCAGGAGTGACTTGAAGTGATGTATTGATGCTTGACACTAAACCTGAACATTTTAATTTCAAACGATGGAAAGGCAAAAAATTTTAGGCAGTATTTTCGAATTTTAATAAGTAAAAGTCATAGGTTAAGAGTGGTTATGATAAGAGCGGTAGGGAATTCAATTCCCCAAGGTTCATTGTGATATCGCGCTACTTCAATTAAACAGAGCCGATATTGTAGCATTAGCCTCTGCTCAAATCTCTAAATACGCTCGAGTTTGAAGTCTAATCAAGCACTTTGGGTTTTTCCTTATGAGACAATATCCGGTAATTATAAGCATAAATTTGGCACATTATCGCCTATTCATGCCCGCCTGAAACGGCGAGAGTTTTAGGCCATATCTGCCAGGCTATCCAGCGCTTTTTAACGTCGAAGTTAGAGTTTGCAGGAGAGCATGGGATGCCAACAGTTATGTTGGTGTGTCCCGAAAACTCTGGATTTTAAACTGTTCAGGCATTTTATTAAGTGACGAAGATTTCAAAGCTTTAATCTTTTTGAAGTATAGAAGGGTCCATACACCTCGTATAGGATAACATCATAACGAAGATCATGGGCAGACCATTCAGTGTCACCAATTAAGAAATAGTAGAACTCATTCAGCAAAGTTCTACACCACATTACTTAATACATATTCACAGAGGTCTCTGTTTCTAGGTAATGACATATGCTAAGTGCTTCTACTGTAAACCTGTCACTCGCTTAGCTGTGAAAAATTTGTTTAATGCGACTGAATCAAAGTACAGTCAGGCCTCGATTATCCGTGATGATCGGGACCAGAAGCATTATGGATAATCGTTTTTCAGGGTTAATCGAATAACAAGATCTAAGCACTCTCACTTTTTAAATTTAAAATTAAACTAATCACTAGTAAATGCTTCTGACTGATCATATGCAAACAAGGGAATTCCCCCTTTTCATGTTTATTATATTGTGTGCAAGAATTTGAAGTTAATAAAAAAGTTCTGCCTTTACGGATAATAGAGGTAATGACGGTTAGTCGAAGCAAACAATTCGAAAACATTGCATACATAAAACAATCGACTAATATTTGGCCATTGCGGTTCATCGGGGTTACTGGTTAACCGGATCACGGATAATCGAGACCCGACTGTAAGAAAATAATAAAAAAAAATACAGCAGATACTCCATATGCAAAATCTACTTACTTACTTTACTCTAGATTACGGCCTGGCTTTTCATACCATTCACGTTGTGAGTGTTAATTTTATATAGAATTGACGGGTCCTACAGTTTAAAGTCGACTCTGAACGTTAGGTTGTTAAGACACTTTTCATGGCAATTTTATTTGCTCACAGAGTTTTTCAATATTTGGTTTCGTTTAAAATGTCTAAGCCAGGGGACTTAATCATGGGCTTGAGTTTAATAAGCCAACACACTGCCTACTAGACCATGGCGTCTACTATAAGCCAACAACCTTCATAAAATTAAATTCAGTTACAATTACGGTGCCGGTATTGACTTATTTGCCACTGAAACCCGAATACTGTCAGCGATAACAAACAATTTTCTTATGAGCGTCTATTAAACACATGTCGGGTAGTGTCACTATGTCTTCAAATAATTGAAGAGTGATAACGTTCTTGAGAACACATTGATTATGAAAATGTTTTGGCTAACGTGGCCATATTTAGGTTATCGCTTGTATATACATAATTGGCCATTACAATAATTCAGTCTGGATTACGGCCTGGCTTCTCACTTATGTTGCGTGTGTTAATTTTATACATGAGTGGTGGGACCTACAGTGTAAAGCCGCCTCCGAACGACAGATTGTTTGAGAAACTTTTCATGGTAATTTTATTTTACACTCAGAGAGTTTTTACTAGAAATCTGCTGAGAGGAAGTGGCCGAAGAAATATTTTTTTTTTCATATTTCGTTTTTGATGTCTGACCGGGGATTCGAATCTTGGCCTTTCGTCTAATAAGCCAACACACTACCTACTAGACTACGGCGACTTGTACTGGCAACTATTGCCAGGTTTCCTGTAGTAATACTCGACAATAAACACATAAGAAATGCATGAGATTTTGGATTAGGTTTTACACTGGAGCCATATTTGTATGCGTTGTCCTATTGCCAGCCTTTTTGTATATGACAAGCATTGGAAAATGAACCCCCAAGAAGTCTAATATCTTCCTTGTAAACTCTAGGCTCAATTTCCCAATTTCATTCATTTCATTGGTTTTTTTTTTTTTTTTTTTTTTTTTTGTAAATTATTGCCATAAGAAAACTATTCTGTTCTAGTAAATTAACTCCTCCTCTAACATTTTATTTTATTTTATCATTCGTCTTTTGAGAATTCATTTCTTTTTTTTTTTTATTCAAAAACATTATTTCCTTTTCGTTTTTTTTTTCTCCTTGGCCTCTATTTCCGTTGATTTTTATTAGGTCACTAAGCTTTAAGCCGTAAGTAATGCAGTCAAATGAGTTTCATAAAATGAAAGACAAAAACAAAAACAAAATTAGAGAAGAGAATGAAAATGATGATGAATTTCATTAAAAATATTAACAACTCATGCAGTTAATGGCACCAATTTAATATTTTTATGCCAAACCAAAATGACTCTACAAGAAAAGTACTCAAAATGCCAAATGACTGAGTGACTGGCTGGTACCAATTTCGCTAATAATTTCAGTCATTCATTCAACATCATTTAGCCGAAGCATGGTGGGTGGAATGGTAAAGAATTATTATGCAGTTTTTCAGTTTTTCATTATTTTTATTAAAATATTAAAGTGTTCATACATAGTAGTTTTGTTGTTGTTTCCCTTTTTCTTTTTCTTTTTTCTTTTTTTCTTTTATGAATTCAAGTACGTTTTCAATTTCCATTTCCAATTTCATTTCCATTTTCCATTTCCATTTTTTTTTATTTTAATTGTTAACGAAAGAGAAACAGAGAATTGCCAATAAAAATTTAAAAACAAAACCAATGGAAAATTAAAATGCTTGTATTGGAAAGCTTTCTTTCATTCTCTTTCATTCTCAGGCTTGCATGGCAACTTGTAAGGTATGTAAATAAGGATACGACAGTAGTTTGAAAAGTTTATCTTTAATTTGATCAATTGCTTTAGTAAAATAAGACGCTAGGACTGTAACGAATACTCTCGATCTGCCATGATGATTTACAGAAATCTTGTTGCTTTCTCTTCATTGCCTCCTGCAGGTTTAAGTCTAAGATTTGAAGCCCTTCTTCCACAATATGTATCCTCTCCAGCTATACTTAGGTCTTTTTTTTTATTTTATCAAGAAATGCTATTCAAAATGGTCACGAAAGTTTTTTATTCATAACCTTGTATGGCAAATATCTGAAGCCTCCTCAAACTTGTTGTGGTTAGGTTCAAACTGATGCAAACCAAAGAATGCTTGATCGGTTAGCTACTGATGAAAATATGAATTTTTATAGCCTGGCTAGGGATTTTTTCATTTAATGAATACAACTTTAAAGACTGTTCAAGGATATCAAATTTCTCTGGAAGAGAGGGCGAGATATTCAACGCCGTCCTCTAGGTATTAGGTAGCCTATTAGCTTATTAGACGGACCACTCCAGGTCAGACATGTCCAACATTTCTCGCAGCAGATTTCTGACAAAAACTCTGTGAGTAAATAAAAATTTCCATGAAAAGATTCTCAAAAAATCTGTCGTTCGGAGTCGACTTTAAACTGTAGGTCCGCCCCTTATGTATAAAATTAACACACATAACTTAATGGTGTGAGAAGCTAGGTCGTAGTCCTAACTGACGAGTTGTAATGACCAATTATGTATGTTACCGACATTGAAACACCGGTAACTGCGTGCTGATTCACGTGAAAAGTTGAAATTGTTATTGCTCTCTTGGGGTAAACATAAATGATCTGGCACAGGTCTCACTTATTTCCGAAAAATTACATTCCAGTGATACATCCATGTGTTGAGGGATCAGCCACTGCACTTTATAAATTCGAAAATTTTCTCGAATCTAATCAAGCGTTTTCCGTATTTACCCATGCGTCAAGGTCCGATAATTCAAGCATAAGATCGCCACATTGCTTCCTATTCATCTCCTCAACATCAGGTTTTATGTGCAAAAGAGCATGAGCTCTACAGTAGGTAGTGTGTTGGCCTATTAGACGAAAGGCCAGGGTTCGAATCCCCGGGCAGATATCAAAAACGATGTATGAAAAAAAATATTTCTTTGAGGGCTTCCTCTCAGCAGATTTCTGGCAAAAGCTCTGAGAGTAAATAAAATTGCCATTGAAAAGTTTCGGAGTTGACTTTAAACTGCCACTCATGTATAAAATTAACACACATTGTGTGTGTAAGTGGTGTGAGAAGCTAGGCCGTAATCCTGACTAAAGGTTTGTAATGGTCAATTATAAATGTATGTCTGAAGAGCATGAGCATGCCAGACGTAACACGTGCTCTACTCTCGAAATGGTGGGCTTCGGAATTTAGCCAGACTTTTAAGAGACGACCGGCGAAAACAGGCAGTTCTTGTCCAAGCTTTAATTGTCTCCAAAAAGTGTACATCTAGGCAGCCTTTGACCTCCGAATAAATGCTCATGGCTTCAAAACATTAATAGTTTAGGTGAGAAATGACGTCATTCTGGAATTATGTGCGATATAACAGATATGTGGGGGAGTCTTTATTATGTGATCCTAAACAAATTTCTATTTTAACGATGTTGGCAAATCTGCGGTTTTTATACTATACGCTGCAGATAGAGGGATGTATCTACAGCACCTTTTATACGACCTGGATAAGACTTTCTTAAGGCTACTGAAAGTTTAAACTAATCTAACCTAAAAGCCTTTATAGGAGAACATTAATTTCGTTTCCATTAAGGTTTACTCAAAATCTACAATGCCTTATAAATTTAAACTTAACACCTACCTCTCAGTTACACTCTGCAATATATAATTCACTTCTTATTTTTATTTCAATTTTTTCTTTCTCTGGGCCATATTATTAGCCCGAGTAGTTTTTTTTTTTTTTTGCATAAAAACGAAATAAAAAGTTGTTGCTGCCAAAGAAAGAATGAAAGAAGGAAATGAAAAGAAAAGAAAGGTAATAATGAAAATTATAAGAAGAAAATGAAAATGCTTTCTCTGCCATTGTTGGCATTAAAAGCATAGACAAGCAGACAGACAATCTGATAAATGTATAGAGAGGGATGATATACTCGTACTATATGTATAGTAGCTGCACCTAAAGTACGTACGGCAATAATGACAATAAAAAAAAGAAACGAAATATTTTACAATCCAAAAGCCAGTAGTAGAGTAGAACACTAAAATTTATATTGCCAAAGAGAAAGTTATGGCTTAAAGAACAACAACAAAAAAATGAAATAATTTAAGAGAAAAAAAAAAAGAAACGAAAGAAAGAAATTGTGTTTTCCTTAAAAGCAAAAGTAAGCATTGAAAGGAAAAGAAAGAGAAAAATATTTACAAGTCAGCTTAACAAACGTGTCATTAGTGGGTGTTTTAAATAACCACCATTAAAGGCAATCAAGTGATTGCCACATTAGGCCACAGAGGGTGACAACAGCTAAGAAAATAATTTTTTTTTCGTTTCTTTTTTCCCTCGTTTAGCATATGATTAACCCCTTTACAGCAAATATTATGACTTTTATGCGATGAAATTTAATAAATGTTAGCAACTTAAGAAAATGCCTTTAAACAGTACAAGAAGAATATTTAATGCATTACATACAGTGAGTGTCAAAAGTAACTTTACATTAAAAAAAAATACATTAATACATACATACCGTTATTTTTAATTAAAAATTGTTTCATTAAGATTTTTTAAAATTGGAAAAAATTAAAAAAAAATTACAAAATTTTATCAGATTTTTTCGGTTACTTTCCTAAAGTGGTGATTGTTAGAATTTTAATACAGTTTCTTTTGACGCTCACTGTACATTATGTTTGTTATTGCACAGTATTATAAAGAATAAATATAAAATGGATATTAACGGATATCGGATGAAGTCGCCGTAGCCTAGTAGGCAGTGTGTTGGCTTATTAGACGAAAGACCAGGGTTCGAATCCCCGGTCAGACATCAAAAACGAAAAAATATGAAAAAAATATTTCTTCGGCGACTTCCTCTCAGCAGATTTCTGGCAAACACACTGAGAGTAAATAAAATTGCCATGAAAAGTTTCTCAAAAAAAGTCTGTCGTTCGGAGTCAACTTCAAACTGTAGGTCCCGCCACTCATGTCTAAAATTAGCACACACAACATAAGTGGTGTGAGAAGCTAGGCCGTAATCCTGACTGAAGATTGTAATGGCCAATTATGTATTATGTATGTATTAACGGATATTAGAATGCTGGAAGATATCCGCAAATCATATGACACTTTTCCAATAAGACATGGGGCGAGTAGTTTTCAAAAACTGCGGCATATTTTCATGTCAGAGAAGAGGGTCTTCAAATATTTATTTTTACATGAATTTCAAATATTTAGGGCAATAAGTCTTCTGACCATAATACCATTACTGAACCATTATTTGCTGCTGTTAAGAGGCAATTTATGCTCAACTTTATATGGTCAGTGAAGAAGTTATCCCGGTAGGAAGGAAACATACATACACACATGCATAAGGTGAAGTTTCTGATTGTGCTCAACATGGAAACCTTCAGAAGGATCTTTGTCTTATCACAGTCAACACTTGGTAACTTCTGGATGGCATACCATCACCCGCTATACTACAAACTAAAATTTTCTACGCTCTGGATTATAAATTCAGTTTGTACTTAAGCTTGCCTAATACACAGTCATGGCGATACTCACGTTAAGCCCTAGACAAACATACTTATAACTTGAAACCTCAATTCGTCAGTCAGGCTTACGAGCTAGCTTGTCGCACCCCTTATGTTGTGTGTGTGTGTTAATTTTATACAAAAGTGGCAGGCACTACAGTAGAAAGCAGACTCCGAATGACAGATTTTTTTAAAAATTTCTCAACTTCTCAACTTAAAATTGTAAGTAACGCCAGTCATGGATAAAATTGACACACACAACATGCAGGATGTGGAAAATTAGGTTGTAATCCTGACTAAAGGGTTGTAATGACCAATTTAGTAAGTAAGTAAGCAAGTATGATAGGGTAAATGTTGTTCATAGAATTACCATTACCAGCAGACTTATTCAGTTCTCTGAAGTTTAGGCAGCCTTAACTTCTAAAAACAAAACTTTCTCACCATTGTACTCCATACAGCGACCCAATGCCTTATTAAAGAGCTGGTAATCAACATGAGCTGGAATGTTCTACTATTATTGTAAAGGCACGGCGGAAAATCCTAAGTAGGAAAATGAAGAAATTTCCGCTGAACTAAGTTTAATTTGTAACTGCCATGATTCGGAAATCTGGTTTCGGAACAAACATTTTGTTTAATTTTTGAGAGTTTCTTCTAAAACGATTCACCCACTTCGAACATTGTTCTGGAAAAACAAGGCTACCGTATGAAACATGTTTGTAAACGACGTATTAGTTTTACTATTTTCTATCAAATTTGCTATAAAATTAAAGTATCTGGCAGCACTGTTCAATTGTTTTGGAACAAAAATTAAAATTAACCAAATTTCAAGCTGAAATTGTTTCGAACAAAATTAACTCTCTTCCTCTCTCTCACACAAAAAATAACGTCAACTCCATATAAAAAAATTGTTTTTGGAACAAAAATTTTGTTCGAAACCATGAGTGAATCCAGCTTAACTGGCCTCATAAAATGATTAGTTTATGCACTGACGACAATTCAATACGTTGCCAGAAACATAGAAACAGAAATGGAAATTGGTTGTAACTCATTAGAACCCATTCGGTAAAAGCCTACAAACTAAAATGAGCTGATAAGACTGCGCATTTTAAGTCATACGCCAATATTTACGAACTTTATTCGTTCTTGTATTAACTTCTACAATGTTGTGCAGGAATTCAGAATATTTTGAAAATTTTCCTTAATCTGCTTTTGTTACCCAAAAGATTTCATATGTTCTATGTGTCTTGGGTGACAGAACAACTTTCAAAACATTTGACATTGAAAAAGTTCATAAAATCTCTAACTGTTCCCTACACTTTAAATTATGTTTTCAAAGTTCATTCTGCCTCGTAACTATCGTTTGCATAGCATACCCTTGCTATTGTTTTGGGTGGAGAGCTCAAATTTCACTGAAGAAAATAACCATCAACGACACTTGATACAGTCGATTACACTGCGTGCTATAATTAAAACAAAAGTTTTTTTTGGAAATATTTTGAAAGAGAAATTATACTTACAAGGAATGGCAGCCTAATCGATCGATTTTATTTTGAAAACTTCAAAGTCATGACACAAATACTCTTTAGTCGTGTATCTAACAATACTAACAACATCATACTCATTTCATTTGAATCAGGCAATAAAGTTTTAATTTAAAATAAAAGCTGATACTCTTAGCCAAAAGGGTGTGTGTGTGAGTAAAGATAACAGCTCAACCATTGCTCGAAAAGAAAAACAAAGTTAATCCAGTAGAACACAGACTAATTACAATATTTTTAAACCGTGAAGAAACGCAACACCATCCACAGAATCCTCATCATCATCTTCGTCATCATCATCATCATCATCAAACATTTGACGTCACCGCTCAGCCATTCAACTAATCCATAAAAAAGGAAAATACTTAGTCATTAGACAGACCTTCCCTCTGCTACTCTAGTACAATTTAAACGACTGTTTACAATCTCCTCCTACTATCACAGCCATCACAGCTATCAGCAGGCATAATGGTCTAAAAGATTTAACATTAAATTAGAGGAGACTAAAAATAAAAACACCAACACCAACACCAACACCAACACCAGCCAACCAGCCAACCAAATTGCCAACCATCTCTTCTATTACCAAAGTCACTGTGGATGTTGGTGTTGGATGTTGGTGCTGGTGCTGGTAGCCAAGAGGTTTTAATATTAAAAAGTTATAAAAAGAAACGTCGAATGCTGTGTAGTAGGGTATGTAGTAGGGATAGGGAGGGAGAGAGAAATTTTATGTATCGCATTACATTAAATTAATGAAATTTAAAGCTTTTTTTTGTTGTTGTTAAACAGTATTCAATGGGAATATAAAGAAAGCATTACAACCATTAACGTAATAAAAATGAATCTTAAGGCTAAAATAGTTTACAACATGCTCTACAAACAATGTTTTGGGGGGGTAAGTTTTTATATTAACAACACAAAGAGAATTTAAAAAATAAAGAAATTAGGCATCATGGAAATTAGGGATCATGCTTAAGTATAGGCTCTTCGATTTCAACATTCATTTGTGCTTGATTTTGGTCACATATGATCGCAGTCATCGTAGTGTAGTAGATACTGCATTACGTTATTAGAAGTGACCATGGTATGACTTCACAAGCAGCCTCAAGACATCAATTCCGGCCAATGTGGTTTGGAAAAGTGGTGCGATCCGCCTAGTAGGAGATTCCGTGCAAATTTACACCGACGGTTTGAAACTGAACGGAGCTGTTGGTGTTGGAATTTTTTCGAAAACGGTTGGAATAGCCCGTCTTTCAGGCAGCGTTAGTGGCAATACAGGCTGCGCCGAAAGTTATTGAAGATGGAAACATCACCAAGCGGAACATTACCATACTATCTGATAGCAAAGCAGCTATAAGGGCTCTGAGTTCCAATCTGAAGGACTACAGGACGGTATGCGGCTGTCACAGATATATCAACGAGATAGCAGAACGATATGATGTCCATATCACATGGGTACGGGGACACAGCGTTTAACTCCGGTAACTGCACAGCTGATGAACTGACAGATGGGGTACTGGCCATCCGAACTCTCCGAGAATTCTCGACCTTTCGCGGATCCCTATGAGAATTGCAGATCAAATTATGATAATACGATCAGCCTCGGATCACAGTAGAACGCGCATAAGATCTGGCTAAAGCTGGATGAAGGGCGCACGTATAGCTGCTTAAACTCCAAAGAGTTGCGCTCAGCTGTGGTTGTCGGGGTCATCACGGGCATAAGTACCGCATGCGATACGCATTGGTCTTGGACACCTTGCTAACGACTTCTGCAGAAGCTGCAGAGATAAGGAAGAAGAGAAGACCTGTCCCTCACCTGCTGGCTACATGCCCAGCTCTTTATCAAAGAAGAAAGAAGTACTTGGATGGTTACTACATGGATAATCTGGAAGGACTCCCAAGCACTGATATTTGCAGCCTAAATCTTATCAAATCATAATTTATTGAATTGAATTGAATTTCAAAATCCATATTCTTTTACGTAAAACAGCAAACGAATTTAAAATACGCATCCACTTGCAGATGAAATCGGCAACCTTCAACCTTTTAGTTCTACTCATTCGCAAAGATTCACTCACCCGTTTGGTAATGGTAAAATTGATTTCCGCCATGAAAGAGATGAAATATTTCAGTGGCTTTTTTCCTTCACTCACAAGCAGTAACATCCTTATATGTTTCTTGTGTTGTAATCTTATAATCTATTTTTTGGTTTTTTTGTTGTAACTTTTTTTGTCTTTTTTTTTTGTACTTGTAAAGACCACATCCTTCACATTCATGAATTTTTATGTTATCAGCTGGCTTATGTATGCTGTTTAGTTTTGTGCAACGAATGTTTTTTCACTGTGGCCATTAGTATTCCTCTTCGTTTTCTTCTTCTTTTGTTCGGCATTTAATACCTTGGAGAATTTTAATAGAGACATTGGGTCAGAATTTATTGGTATTAAGGCCTCTGGTAGTCAGAAGCATGAGATCTTGTAAAGGATACATGATTGACCATTACAAGTCTTTGGTCAAGGTTATGACGTCACTTCTCACATTCCTTATGTTATGCTATTGTAGAGTTGAAGGCTATTTCGAGAAATTGAGAAGTTTTTCTAAGTTTTGCCACAAGACTGCTGTGAGAAAGTTATTGAAAGAAATAATTTTTCGTAATTTTTTTTTTAAATTTCAGAGCTGAGGATTGTAGTATCGATCACTCGCCTAGTAAGACTTTGCTGCCATGTTTGTTCATCTTTTTATAGTGTAAGTGGAATCTTTCTATGGATGTCAATTCACATTTAGTACGTCTGATTTTTGTAGAGCTGTCCTACAGTGTACATAACCCCAAACTTGGTCAGGTTATGGCTGATCTCTTAAAGTATCTGTGATTAGTTTATAGGAGCGAAAGATGCTAGTAAATCACATAGCAACACGTAGTTATTCTTTGCCGAAATGGTCTCCTAAGCTACATAGGACCATCTTTATTTGAGGTCAGTAAACAGTAGTTTAGAATTTTAAGATTCAGGCAATCGCCCGGCAATCATTAGACCCCGAAACTTGAATCTCAGAAGTTTGCGGGATTTACCTGTGGACCCCCGAACATATTCGGTGTAGCACCCACCTCATCCAAGTAGGTTAATCCACTTTTGGTTGCTTGCCAGAATATCGACTTATAATTCGCTTTTTCGCCGAGAGAGATCTAGTAGGAAAAGGGAGTGTACTGATGAGGAGGATGGGCAACAAAATAGGACGGGAGACCATTATGGTGGGATGCCACATTGAACACAGCGACATCAATTCAGGACAGATTACTTTTTCAAATTGAAAATAGCGAATGATTCAATCAACCAATAGGTGGGTCCATTCTATCAATGGTTGCTGTATCTAAAACAAGGAGCAGGAACTACATAAGATTAAGTTCCGGCGAGAGTACGGTCGATATTATAACGAAACATAAAACAACTGATAGTTTCGCTGACTAGCTGAAAGGATGGCTGCCACCCAGGATTACTGCAAAAGCAGCCATGATGTGGAGAGAAACAGAAAGTGATACAAACCCACTCTTATGTATGCTTAACGACGTATTATTTAATCCCTGAATATAAACTTGCAAACTCCCAGAAAGAAAGCCATTTATATCGAACGTAATGGGAAGGCCATACTAATAGCTCTAGTCTTAGGGGAAGAGCTGTACTTAGTGAGCACAATATCTCATCAATACTAAGAATATATAATTTCTAGACAAAAGGTAGATGGCAACCCTAGCATTCCAGTAATGAAAACCGAATAAGAAAAATGCTGATGTTTTGTTACAATTCCATGCTTCTTGAAGGAGTTAAAGGATTAAATACACAACTGGAACTGTTATAACAACAAAACTAGTTTTTAGAGAATTTCAAACTGTAGATGGCCTTAGATGAACTAAGCTTTTTATTGCCTTACAGCACATGCTGGATTTTGACGGCTATTCACACATACACAATTGGTCATCGCAAGCTTTCAGTTGGAATTACGACCTAGTTTCTCACAACACTTATGTTGAGTGTCTTAATTTTATGACGGATCACGCGGGAAGCAACAGTTTAAAGTCTATTCCGAACGACAGATTTTGAGAAACTTTCTAGGCACTTTTCATTTGACAGAGTTTTGCCAGAAATCTGCTGAGAAGATGAGGCCGAAGAAATATTTTTTTTTGATATTTAGTTTCTAGTGGAGATGTCGATCTGGGGTTTGAGCCGTGGGCTCATATCTAATAAGCCGATACAGGTACCTACTAGACGACTGGATTTTTGTTGCCGCTCAGTTTCTTATAAAAACCCAATTTTTGAGGACTAAGGGGAGAACAGCGGCGACGCACCTACCCGAATGAACTAATGTCACATCCCTGGTCCGCAAGTTCCTGCAGGGCTCCCTGAACGATGGGTAATACAAGTTATATCCTCTATGTACCAACTAAATAGCAAGCCTGCCGGTCGGGTCTTATGCTTTGCACGTGTCACATTGGCATGTGTGGGTATAACAACAATTCGGTATGATGTGCCTGCATAAATGTTTTTCGTTGGTTATTTCAACCCTGTTTTGAAATGCTTTTTTATGAATTCAGTTTAGGCCAGACATACATTTATTGTGATGATATTTGTGATTGCTGCTGGAAATGTTGAAATTTTTGACAGGCAATGTCATTTTTTCTGTGTTTCTTCATCTCTCTCTCTCTCTCTGTCTCTGCTGATGAAATATGATGCTTATGAGATGAGACCAGCCATGGTTTTTACCATATGGCCCCTTTGTTGAGGGACAAGGCAATATGCTTGTAAAACTTTAAATCTATATAAGGAGGGGCAGTAGCCAAGTGAAGTGCCAGCTGTTAGTGTGCTTTGGTTACTAAAGGGAATAATTTGATGGACAGTTTTTCGTGGTTATAAATCTTTCTTTGATTTCATGTTCACAGATTAAGAAACAGAAAAAAAAAAATCGTAGTTTTTATGGCGTTAAAATAAAGGGGGGGGTTTGTTTTTTTTTTTCCCCTTCAGCATAAGGATGCGAACATTTTTTGTTTGCAAAATTATGATGTGCCAGGCTGATGTATCATTCCTTTTTTTTTTTGTTATTGTGTGATGGTAATTTTGGATAACAAAATTTTGTTAAAAAATTTATTTTTATTGCATGTTAAGCACAAAATGATAATGACCGTCATTGATATTATGCTGTTGACTTGGCAATTAAATTCGAGTAAAAAAATTTTTTTTTTTGTTTTTTCGTTTACGTTTTGCTTTTTTTCTGTTTTTGATTCAGAAAAAGGAGAACAAAGGAAAGAAGAAAAGGGCTTACAAATATTTAAAATTTTCA
>QOCX01000402.1:59904-80143 GCA_005959815.1 Sarcophaga bullata | reverse complement strand
TGTAAGAGAACTCGAACAAAAATGTCAGAAAATGAGAAGATAAAAACCTATGTCTCTTAGTGATAAGAGCAGGGCACTCCTCCTGCTCTTCAGAACTACAATTCCTGCAGAAGTCATTTGCTGAAGTGTCCACTAAAATGACAGATTAAAACGAATCTTTTGTTTCCAAATTTTTTTGTACTTTTTCTCTTGAATCCTGATATCAGCTTGATTCTAATGGAATCTTACTTCAATACGAATTGTATAAACCGGTTCAACTGAACTTTTCAGTTATCTCTGGAGCTATCCCAACAGTAGCAATGTATGTAGCAATTGACTTCCTATGCTGTCTTATAGTTCTTCAGGTTGAATCGTGGAATTTATAAGGTACAACGTACAATTTAAAACTGGAAAAAACGCGCAACATTCCTTAACAATGCTGAATTTATCATCACAATATCTACTTACTGTTCATTCATATCTTTACTTGGAGTTGTTTATGTTCTCTTAACTAATGGGTTCCTTTGGAGGCCATATATTTATTGCAATTGAGGTTACCGCCGGTCAAACGTCAAAAACGTAATATGAAAAAAAAAATATTTCTTAGGCGACTTCCTCTCAGCAGATTTCTGGCAAAAAACTCTGAGAGTAAATAAAATTGCCATGAAAAGTTTCCCAAAAAAATCTGTTGTTCGGAATCGACTTTAAACTGTAGGCTTTGCCATTCATGTATGAAATTAACACACGCAACATAAGTGGGGCGAGAAGCTAGGCTGTAATCCTGACTGAAGCGTTGTAATGACCAATTATGTATGTATTGAGGTTACCGCCGTTGATTAGTGAGTAGTATTTAGGTTTACTAGACGACAGCTGGAGAGTTCTCTTAAGTCTGTCAGAGTCGATAAACAACTAGGGCCGCCACTTATTGATGAAATTAATGCACATACCACGGTTGGTGTGTGTAGTTAGGCCTTAATTTTGAATGAATTGCCAATAATGTTTGTGTGTAGTGGACTCAAAAACATTATCGGTGATTCAAAAAAAATTTGGGTACAGTTATGATTGTATGACTGAAGTTGCCATAGAAGGTGGACTTATTAGATGTTAAGCCACGTTTCAAACCCTAGGTCAGGCATCTCCAACAAAACCAAAAAAAACGAAAAAATATTTCTTTGGTGACTTCCTCTCAGTAGATGTTTTTCAAAAATTCTAAGAATGAAATAAAATTGCACATGAAAAGTTGTTCAAAAATCAGTCTTTCGGGGTCGATTTTAAAGCGTAGCTCCCGCTATATGTATAGAATTAACGCCACACAACATAAAGTGAGACGCTAGGTTGTAATCCTGGCTGAAAGGGTTGCAATGACTAATGCATGCATGATTTTATGCATATATGTAGTCTAGTAGATAGAGTGCAGTGGTTCAAACTCGGGCTCTGACATCTCGAACAAAACGAAATATGAACAAATATTTCTCTACGGACTTCCTATAGGTAGTTATTACACATGAGACTGCGATTCAACTCAAACATCTCTAGCAAGAAAAAAAGTATTTCTTTCAATGACTTGCTCTCAGCAGTCTTCTGACAAAAAAGGCAGTAAAAGTAAGTAAAATTGCCATGAAAAGTTTCCCAAATCTGTCGATTTTAGACCCGCCCCCGCTCATGGATAAAATGAATACTCAGAACGTGAATGGTATAAGAAGAAAGGTTGTAATCCTGGCGTTGTAATAAACAATTCAATATGATCGTCAAACCCTGTTTAAGAAACAAACAAAAAATGACTTTAAATTTAAGAAAACATAACCGAAATCTAGAATTTATTGATAGTCTAGTACCCCCAGGGTTATCAAAAATCTAAAATTTGGTAAAATTAAGCAAATTTTTAGGGCTCCCTATGGCACAAGCAAAAATTAAAAATTTTCCCAAATGCAATTAAATTTTTTTTAATAAATTTTAAAGCAATAATATTAATTACTGCCCACATTAATAATATTTCGCTTCTCAAGGCACAAAAAAATAAAGGAAAACTGAACAATAATTATGAGAAAAAAAATTAAAAAAAAAATTTTTTTTTTCCTGAAAATTTTAATGGCATTGCCTGAGGTAATAAATCCAATACATTAAAACAAAAAAAGCCTATAAAAAATGGAAAAGAAGAAAAAAAGTTAATAAAAACACATCAATTCTGCTCTCTCTCTCTCTTTTTTATAACGCGTGTATATCGTTTTCTACTTCAAGCATTATTTCATATTCATGCGATATTTAATGTTTTTCAAGTAGCGTATAAAATAAAAACAACACACAGGGAAAAAAAACTGCTTTAATATTTCAATAAAATCACAATAAATTTTGCCAACCAACCAGCCAACCGATCGACCGACCGACCAACACATTATTTAAATTCATTTACTTCCGAATTACAAAAAAAAAAACAAAAAGAAAAAACAGAAGAAAAAACAAGTAAAATTGCTGTTGCCACCAACAACTTTGGATAATAAAAGGTATGAAATGAACTCATGTTCTACACCAACGANNNTGTTGCAGGCAGTCTGGTATAGGCTGGCAGTAGGCAAAAGAAATAAAAGAGGAACTCAATAGCCCAATAATCAATATTTTATCAATAATGATGGCTATGAAAACATTAAACTTAAATTGAGTGTACAATGAATGAATGCATGAATGTATGGTACTTGTTGTTCTTATTGTTGTTGTTGTTGTTGTTGTCGTATTTTATATAATTTTTGCTGTGCCATGAGTTCGTTTTTTTTTTTTAAACATTTGCTGCCAGTATTGTTGTAAGGGTTAATTTTTTCAGCATTACTTAATTTATGGCTGCCTGGCACCAACGCATATGCCAGCATTTACTCATCTATCCATGCATGCATGGAAGCAAGGCAGTTAGGCTTACTTGTGCAATTCCCATTCCGTTTTCCGTTTTCCATTTTTTTTGTCTACATTTGCATCATAATCATCATGGGCTGTGTGAACATACATTAAGTTTGAGATAATCTTTGTGGCTTCTTAAGAAAACATTGCTCAGCCCACGTTTAATTGAAAAGATATTTTCAGTTTCACTTACTGATGCAGTATATAGCGTCCATAAATAAAAACTTTTTGAAAAATGATTTCTCTTCTCTTTCTAATTAGTTATTATAACCCTTCAGTCAGGATTAGGACCTAGTTTCTCACACCATTTTTGTTTTGTGTGTTAATTTCTTGCATGTATGTTGGGAACCTACAGATCAACAAAGTTTTTGGAGAGTCATTTCATGGCAATATACTTCAGAGTTTTTGCCAGAAATCAGCATAGTGGAGGAGAGTCTAATCTGGGGTTTGAACCGTGACCTCACATCTAATAAGCCAACGCACCACCTAGTAGACCACGGCGACTTCACGTCCAAAACAGGTTTCTCAAATTTCTCATTTAATTTCGATATTTAACTGCAAGTACAGCACTTACAAATAAAATTAACAACGACTGCAACCTACGTTGTGTTTAAAGGCATTAAAATATGATGGAGTTGATTCAGATCAAGGGTCGAGCCCAATAGAATACCAATGGATTTAGAATGAAATCTTCAAAGAGCTCAATTTTATAGTGAATATCGCAAAAACGAAACGAATATGGTCGAAAGTTAAACATGCCTTGTGGATGGTAAGTCTCCCCAGAGGTTATGTTCATTGTGATGCTCAAGGCCTATAATATAGTTCGGGAATGAAACAGTTCCTATAGGAAATTTCGCTATTGCGTAATCTTTATTTTGATCGAGTTACATAAAGATGACAGATGTTAAGAGGCCGAAAAACTCCATTTCTTCCGATCGAAAGCTGATTAGTAACACTTAAGATGAAAGATATTCTCCTATCCTTCCCCCGATATACAGTCAAAATCGTAGCCATGAAAAGGAATACCAAGGCTATCTGCATGCCTTCCAAAAGCGCAATTGTCTATGAAAAATGCAACAATGTGAGGGATTGCCATGTGATTTAAGGAAAGAAGACAATGAGTTCTCTTCTTATCAATGCAGCAGTGTCTAGCAATACTGCGCTTGTCCTTATGCTGACATCGAAATTAAGGCCTCTAGTACAACGATCGGAGGCTACTGAATGAAAAATGATGTTTTGTACAGTGACTACAAGTGCAGAGTTCGCCGTGGTCTAATGACTTCCTCTTAGTAAGCTTCTAGCAAAAATTCTGAAAGCAAATAAAATTGCCATGAAAAGTTTCTCAGAAATCTGTCCTTTGAAGACGACTTTAAACTGTAGGTCTTGTCAGTTTTGACCTTAAAGACACATATGAAGTCGCGCGTGTATCTAGCAGGCAGTGTTTTGGCTTATTAGAGTGATTCAAACCCCAGCTCAGGCATCTCCAACAAAACGAATAAAAAATATTTCTTCGGCGACTTCTCAGCAGATTTCTGGCTAAAATTCTGAGGGTAAACAAAATTGCCATGAAAAGTTTCTTAAAAATCAGTCATTCGGGGTTGAATTTAAGCTGTAGGTGCCGCCAATCATGTATAGAAACTAATGGACCCAACATAAGTGGTGTGAGAAACTAGGTTGTAATCCTGACTAGAGGATTGTAATGACCAATTATGTGTGTATGTATGTATGTATGTATGTATGTATGTATGGATATATGTATGTATGTGTGTATTAACACACACAACATGAGTATTGTAAGAAGTTAGATCGGGTCATCATTGTTCAAATTGCGCTTAAACATCACCAAAATTTTGTATTCAAACATACTGGATTTTCGCTTAAATTCTGTGTAAAATTCCACTCTGGTTACAATCAAACTCCTGATAGCTAAGCAAACTACCACCTGCACAAGTTAATTTCAAAATTTACTTTTAATCGCCGTAGCAAATTTGATTGAACAATAACCCACTATCCCTAATTATAGCAATGACTGTAGGCGATCAAATATTCGTTGTTAACCTTGCGTAATTTCTTTACTTGTTTTGTGCCACCATTTGTTGCCGGCACTAACTTAATGGCAATTTCATTTGGCTTTAAGCTGCATGGCAGTTGTTGTATGCAACAAAATCAACATCATCACCACCAGTACCAACATCGTCATCATCATTGGCGTTCTCTTTGCATAACCAAAAGGGCACAAAATGAAATTCGCCATGAAAAAATCCTGAAATTAAATTCATTCTTATTGCCAATGTTCTCCCTTGTTACTCGTTTTGTATATTTTTTCTTTCCTCTTTTTTTTCAATTGCTTTCTTTTCAATTGCTTAACAGGAAGAGTAAGCCTTCATTTGGGGCACACAACCAATAACAAGAAACAAAACGAAAAAAAAAAAACTCAATTTTCCTTTATTACATCTCGTATTGTTGCAGTAAAATACAACGCATTTGTGGCAAAAAAAAAAATCGCAAAAAAGCGAACAATTTCTATCACCACAATCCAACTTCTCCAATAAAAAAAAAATGGAAAACAAACTTGTGCTACAAATCAATTAAACACTTCATGTGCTAAAAAGTGCAAAAAGCTACATTTCAAATCGCCAAGAAGAGTTGGGAGTTTTTGCCTCTTGTTATAGACTTCCTTGAAAGTGTTCTCTCCCTCTCTCTCTCTCTCTCTCTATCTCTCTATCTATGAATGTTTTTTTTTTCATGTGCAGTTTCTTTTGACGCTCACTGTATTTCCTTCTCAACAAATTCATACCGTTTTCATACAAATATTTTTGAATATATGGTTTGAAAAGCATTAATAGCTACCCTCGTATGTTATACTTCTTAACATACCTATGTTCAATCCATTTTTATACATTTAAAGCAAGCTCCCATACTCCCATACTGCACTACTCTGTGCCCTATGCTTAGTTTTGGCAAACATTTTACAGCTCCTTGCAACATTCCAAATAAGATTTTGAATGCACCACAGTATAGAACGCTGGTCGAGTCAATGAAATATGAAAAAAATATTTCTTCGGCCACTTCCTCTCAGAAGATTTCTGAGAAAAATGCTGTGAACCAATAAACCTCCCATGAAAAGTGTTTTCAAAATCTGTCGTTCGGAGTCAACTATAAACTATAGGTCCCTTCACTCATGTATAAAAATTAACTTACACAACCTAAGTGCTATAAGAAACTAGATTGTAAACGCATGTATGCTTTAGTCAGGTTTACAACCAGACTTCGTATACCATCCATATTGTTACGTTTTTATCTTTAAAAAACGTTTAAAATATGAGCTCGTAGATTGCAAATAAAAATAAAAATAAATTTTGCGTTCAACTTTAATTAAATTTTTTATTGTTCGCACAATTTTGTGTGCCACTGTTCACAACTTATTCTAACAACATTAGTTGCTTTATTTTTTATTCACTTGTTTATGTCCTTTACGATAAACAATAACAATTACTACACAATTGTTCTGTAGATCTTTGTAACGGAGATCGTCAAATCACGATTGCTTTCTTCACACGCAACGTGTCTTCACACAAGACTAACTGAACTTCTACTTCGACTACTGCTTGCTTTGGCTTGCCTTTTATATAGCAACGCAAACATTCTGGTGAAGGTTCTCGTAGACGAAGGTTTTGGTCTTCGCCTTCACGAGCATTCTATGAATGTAAACATCGTTGTTTACATTTATTTATGTTTACTTGTTTGTTGTTTGTGTATGTTGTTTACGTTTGTCCTTGCAGTGTTGTTGTTGCTTGTTGATTTAGTTGCCTATCCCCCTTTCGTGCATAGTGATGTTGTTGTTTTATTTTTGTTTATTTGTTAATCAAGTAAACAAGTCCGTTATATTGTTTTTGCAGCTTTTTTTTAACATTTTAATGTTAAACGATTTTACACCATTTCCATTTTCGTAACAGTATGTTAATTTTACTGACGAGTGGCAGGAGCTACAGTTTGTATTCAACTACGAACGACAGATTCAAGGAACTTTTCTTGGGGATTTTATTTTACTCTCAGAGTTATTGACAGAAGATGGCTGAAAGGAAGTCTCACATTTCGTTTTGTTCGATGTTTGGACGAAGTTGGAACCATGGGTTCTTAATTAATCAAGTATAAAATCAATAAAAATCATTTAGGGTACACATAAAAAATCAAATGCCACGGCCTTGCCTGCAAATGAAACCGTATTTGTGCTTTAACCACGACTATACTAATCTACTGTTTCTTTTGTTGCTGATGTTAGTCCCCCGGGCCTAAATCTCGTCGTGTTTTTACAAATCTTGTAAAAGAATAGCTTGACTATCCTAAACTACTGTTCTTTTGCTGCAGATGTGAGTCTAAAGGACTAATGTCTCGCTTGTGATTACAAATCTTGCAAAAACAATGGCTTTCGTGGTGAAACATAGTCGAAGGCTGTGTTCAAATATCTTTTCAATGCTCTAAGCAAACGCGAAACTTATTTTGCTCTCGATCCATGCTTTGTAGAACATGTTCGAGTAATTTACATAATTCAACTACCTTGAACCGGCCTTTCTTAATCGCTACTGGCGTGGCTATTTCTGTTCGTAAACACTTGTGGTATTAATTTTTGCAGTTCCTATGAATCTGTTCAAACTCTCCTTCTGAAAATTTTTAGTTTTAAACGATGAAACAGACATCCTCTAGTAGGAAATACTTCGATCGTAATATGGATTGAAGTCGTTGTAGTCCAGTAGTTAGTATGTTGGTTCAAACCCCGGGTCAGACATTTCCAACAAAACGAAATACGAACAAAGATATGTCTTCGGCGACTTACTATCAGCAGATATCTAACAAAACCAAAAAAAAACTCAAAAATCTGTCGTTCTTAGTTGAATTCAAACTGTAGGTCCCACTACTAATGGACAAAATTAACACTAAGACATGGGTGATATGAGAAGCTAGGTTGTAATCCTAACTGAAGGGTTGTAATAACCAATTATGCATTTATGTATGGATTGAACGAAGATGTTCTAAATAAAATTATTGAACTACGTAATGGTGATCAGTTTTGAAAAAATGCTTTGAACAAAAACTTTCACCGTAGTCTAGTAGGAAGTATGATGGCTTATTAGACATTAGACTCATGGAACAAAACCCAGACTAGGCAAATTTAACAGAACGAAATATGAAATAAAATTGCCAAGAAAAATGTCTCAAGAAAATTCTGGCGTTCAGAGTCGAGGTTAAAGTGTAGCTTTAGCTAGACATGGAAAAAATTACCACCCTTAAAGTGGGTGATATGAGAAGCTAGGTTGTAATCCTGGCTAAAGGGTTGTAATGACCAGTAAAGTGAAGAACGTAAGAGATTTTTTGTTTACAGTGAAGAGATTTTTAATATTTTTTAATTCTTATAAGCTTGTATTTATTTTAAACGCCTGTGCTCTTTTATTTCCTTCTTTAAATCGCTAGGCAAGGCCCAATTTTTCTTTTTATTAAGTACTGAAAGACATTCGTTATCATTTTGAATTGGTTTTTAGGTTTTTAAGGTCTTACATCGCCAGATTTTTTTTTTTTGTTTTTTTATTTTTTTGTTTTTTTTTTTTTTGTTTTTTTGTACCCTTTTTCAGTTCAAGTAGATAAATGTTGCAAGTGTCCACACAGCTTGACCATATAGGCCAGGTACAATACATTTTGTTGCTATTACAACAGCAAACACAAACACATACGCGTATTTTCAATTGAAAGAACACAAACGTAGAATACAAGAGACACAAAGAAATCGTGTTTTGACCGGGCTTTTAAGGTTGTCATATTACTGTTGTTGCTGGTGTTTTGTTGGTCGGGCCAATCGTTTGGTCTTGTTACACTTGTGATATGCTACAGACAGCAGGCAGTACAGTCGTTGGTGGTTGTTGTTGTTATTGGGGTTCATGGATTTCAAAGTCAGTTTGATATTGTTGACGGAAACTCGGTTGGATACAATTGTGCTGTCATTTTTCCGATTTTTGTTTTTTATTTTCTGCTTTCGTTTTTTCTCGTTTTTCTTTTTTTTGGCTTGTCTTGTGTGTGTGTTTTGAAACTCACTTACACACACACTCTCTCTCTCTCTCTCTCTCTCTCTCTCTTTCTCTCTGTCTCTCTGTTGCTTTTGTGATATTTTTGTTTTTACATTTCGAACAAATTTTAACAACCTGTGTACACGACGACATTGACCACAAATGCAAACAACAGCAACAACATGGTAAAGGTGGTTAGAGAATGGCTGAAATGTCGTTTTGTATTCAATGAAATACAACAGATTGTTGGCCAGTTTAGAACATTTGTTCCAATGTTTACTTAGGGGTTTTTTTCATCACTTTTCCCTTTTGTCCCCCCAAAAATCCAACCCTAACCAATGCCTTACCAAGTGTTTTTCATTTTTTGCTTCTGTTGCTTGACATTAAAAACTGAAGGAAAAAAAGTGGCATTAAATACAGCAACATAAAGGTATACAAAACCAGCAAAAGAAACTACAACAACAATAAAAAATAAAAAACAACTGATGACAGCTAAAATTTCAGCATTCTTTTTTTTACCTGGGCTTGCTACGTGATTTTCGCTTGTTTCATTGAATTTCTGTGTTTTTTTTGTTTTCCGTTTTTGTGAAATTGCTGAAATTAAACTTTTGGCGTGAAAACATAAGCCTTTAATTAAATTTTGTTGCACAAATCGCTTGTGATAGTCATGAAGACACAGATATTACGTTTGTGAGTTATAATTTTTTAATAGTTTTGTGTTCGAAATGACAGCGGAATTTCAAAAGAATTTTTATGAATATCAAGTCAGTCAGATATTCTAGACACCATTTCGAATCTTCAAGGCCATTGTGCCATTGTAGCCATAAAACTAATTATTCAAGTTTTAAATTTTACAGAGCATAGCATAGCATAGCACAGAATAGCATAGCACAGCATAGCATAGCCCAGCACTTATGTAGTCTCCAGTAGATGTTTTAAAAAGTTTAATGGCTCTGGCAATTCCAGTCTCTTTGTTGCTGCATGTACTCGTATGTATAGAGCCGCCAGTGATATTATTTAGTCATGGAATAATGATTGCAGTAATGAAGCGAAACATTTGCCTAAGCTACTGTTCGGCTGAACATAACTTAACAGAAAGAAAAATAATTTCAATTTCATTCAAAGTCTTTGCAGAAGAAGAATTTTTAATTTCTGGTAGATCATTAACCTCACTTTTGAAATACTTGGCAGGAATTCGAAAACATTGCCAAGGATGTCTCACTTCAGTTCATTTTCCTCTAAGCAATGTTAGATTTTATTCTGGATTTGGTTCTTTAATTGAAGATTATAAAATATTGGTCGTACTACCGGACTAGACAACCCAATAGGTGATTTATTCACAAGCAAACAAGCAAGAAAATCTACAAAATGGTCGTGCATGACCTAGCTGAAGTGATAAGCATCAAACATGATCTTTATGCTCATATTTTTTTAAAAGGCTGGAAAAACAATGCTGAGATGCTTCCAATGACTCTTGGTCTCAGTTTCATCATGACAAAGTCGAGTTCTTACATGGATTTGTAATCATGGATAGCATGAAACCATCACTTTACCCCTGAGCTAAAGCCAAATACTCAGAGAAGTGGACTAGAAATGAAAAATATAGGCTATGGAAGCAAGAAATGATTCATCTGCAGACAATACCATGACTCATGTTTTTTTTTTTTGGCATTAAATGCAGAAAAGAAAAGAAAATTAATACAGAAATCTAGTGTGCGAATGTATATGCACAGTGAGGTACAGCGTTGTAGTGAAAGGTTAGGTTGAATTAAACTGACAACCGCCTGAGGGGCTCTGCTTACATGGATCCTATAAGGCCCCTTTGTAACACTGATATTATCTCTTGCGTCATGTAATTATAATTCATGGTTTGCATCTCTCAACCATCCCTAAAGTCTTATGAAGCTGTGTGACTTTTTCTCTAATTATCTTCGGCTAGACATGTTTTGTCCTGGTTGTTCAAGAACTCTTATTCTTAAGCGCTGGACAATGACAGAGAAGATGTGGTCTTATCTTTGTTTGAGTGGCTGCAGCAGTCATTATGAAATATTCCCAATCTCCAGGATAGAACACCAAGAGGCCAGCGTCCTCTAATAACTGCTATAAGGTTTCTTAGATGAAATATTGAGAAGTTCAAGGCATACATCGATATCGGGCCAGGTTTGTCTGGAGTCTCTGTAAGTGGGTTCATTAAACCATATTAACTTTGCCTATGAATGCAGCCTTTATGTGACAGCCTTTGTTTGCCTCTCTAAAGAGGAGTGGCAATCTCTTATAGGAAATCAATTGAATTTTCTGTGGTGATTGCTTTAGCAAGTGCATTGGCTTGTTCTTCTTACCAACGATGTCCCTGTGTCGTGAAGCCCAATTAAGAGTAACCGTCAATGTATTCTTATCTTCTTCAGAGACAGCCGGCCTGTTTGAAAAATCTTAAATATGTTAGATAGGCTCTTATGGATCTAATGGTCGCTTTACTGACGCCCAATACATTCTGATAGCGAATTCTTATGGCGGCCATTTTAAAAGTCATTATTTCAGCCTGAAAAGTATTACAATAATCTGCTGCAAGTGCAAGGAATGATTGAGTTGTTTTGAAAAGATTCCAGAAAGGACTTTCTTGCGTGATCCAGAGCCATCTGTGAAAATTTGAATGCTGTTTTCCATGTGGTTTAAACCGTTGTCGTAAAGGGAATCATTCAGTATCTGCGTTGCAAAACAAGAATCGAAAACATGTTTATTCAGACCAATCACAACCAAAATTTTAGCATGACCTAGGTTCTGATATCCATCCATATTATAAATACGTAATTGGCCTTTAAAACCCTTCAGTCAAGATTACGGTCAAGCTTCTTACAACACTTATATTGTGTGTGTGTGTTAATTTTATACATGAATGGCGGGACCTACAGTTTAAAGTAGGCTCCTAAGCGACAGATTTTTGAAAAACTTTCCATGGCAATTTTATTTACTCCCAGAGTTTTTGCTAGAAATCTGCGCAGAGGATGTCACCGAAGAAATATTTTTGAATTTTTCGTTTTGCTGCAGATGTCTAAGCTGGGATCTGAACCGTGGCTTCACGTCTAAGAAGCCAATACATTTTCTACTAAACTGCAGCAACTTCAATGAAGGATGGTTAGTGATTTTTTTTTTGCTCAAATAAAAGCATTGAACTCGGTTGAATTACTGCAAGGCAATGACAAATGGTGCACGAAACCATGAACCCATTGAGCAAGGAGTTTGGTGAGCAATTAATCTCATATTTTGGAGTAGTGTTTGGCCACCAATATCAAGTGATTTAATGCCACGAGAATTTTTTTTTTAGTCGCTGTAATCTAGTAGGGATGTGAGAAGCTAGGTTGTAGTCCATATTAAAGCGTCATAATGACCAATTAAGTCAACCTATAAGATTGCTTTTTATGGAATACTGGACAATTTTTTGGGAAATGTTTTGGCCACTCCATATCCAAAGCGATTGTTAAATACACACGAGAATTGTTTTTTTTTTTTGAGAAGACCGTAAATCTATAGAGCCTAGATTTAGTCCATGCTAAAGCTTTATAATGACCAATTATACGTAATGTAAAAAATCTTTTGGTGTACACGTGAATCCTCCACAGGACAATTCGAGCTGTAATAGGTGGTTAACGTATTCTAAAAATTTGAGCAACACAAAGACTATCTCAGATGGTCAATACTCCGACCTATCTTCCCACCCCATCCATATCCTGTGTGTTAATTTAATTCACGAGTGATTGGACGGACTTACAGTTTAAAGAGGACACTGGACAATAGAGTTGATAAACGTTTACATGGCAATTTTAGTTACTTACAGGGTGTTTGCTAGAAGACTGCTGTGCGGATGCAGGCCCAGTCATATTCCTTAGACCGTGAGATAACCTGACTTGAGACTCAAGACCCAGAACAATCAATTTTTCCATGAAATAATCCTTAAGAAAAGTAGAAATTTGAAGACTTTAAAATATTCAGAGGCTTAAAGGATTCTTTTCATTGAATTTTATCGATCAGGAGCTGCTGATTTATATTTTGGAACTACAAATAAAATTTGATGGCATCCTTTTTATACGAAGTTTTTATTTGTAAAAGCTGTTTGAAAAAAACAATGCCCCTTTAATACCTTCCTACTTTTAAATTATATTTAGTAGGTTGGAATATCTATTTTTAATAAAATTAAAATATTTGAAAGTTGTTATATTTTTCTCAAACATCATGGTGAAGTTATGATGCGCAATAAAAAAAAATTAACTTTTTTTTATTTTTTACAATTAAAATTCTGTTGAATTTATTTTTTTTAACAAAAAAAATTAAAATAAATAAATTTTGGATATTAATCCTATGCATATAATATAACAATTCAAGCCGCATAATAGAAAACCATTATTTATATAATTTGTATATAGGTGTTGTGTGTGTTATCGATTAATTTTATCACTTGATTTGAAAACACAAGCGAATTCGATTACAATTATCATGGGCGCTAATTGTGTACCATTCAATAGCATTATTTCAGGAATTTTTATCGTGCAAAAAACCCTTCTTTTAATCCTTTTTTTTTCATTGTTCTGGCATTCGTTAACATTTTAATGCCATGACAGTAACTGAATATGAATTGTTTTTGTTGCATTTGAGGAATTATGATGAATTTTTTTTCCTTTTTGTTTTTTGGAAGGGTTTTTGGTTTGATATGCAGATTTAAAAAAAAATAATTTGATTTGCATTGGACAACCAACACCATAAAGTGTTTTATGATAATAATTGATGAAGTTGTTGTTGTTGTAGGAAACATTTTTTTATTTGTTTAAAACAAAACAAAAAATTCATATGATAATGGATTTATAGTGGAAGTAATTGAAATATTTGGGGGAGGGAAAATCGATATCAATTTACTTACCGTTAAACATTCAGAATTCTGTTGGCATAATGCATCTTTTGTTGTGAACTGCAATGAAAAGAACATAAAAATTTATTAGAATTTCATTTATTTTTGAAAAAGAAAATTATTTTAAACAAATTAAAGAAGCTTAAAGAATTATTTCCAAAACAATTTATTTTCATTTACCATGGAGTCTGTCTGTGTCTTGTTACATTTGCTGCCATCTTCAACTCAAATGAGGTCAACTGTTCTTAACAGTCCTCGAAAACATATTTTTGAAATTTATTTCTCGCAGTTCCTAAGCAAATAATTATGATCTCAAGCAGCGGAGAAAGCGGAAGACAAACTCAATCAAAATCAAGCAGCAAAAACCGAATACCGCATGCCGCATACCGCATACCGCATACTGCCGAAACTAAACAAAACATAACAAAAACTAAACACATGTTAATAATTCATGACACATTTGGTGACACATTGTGTTTGTCTTCCTTGTGTGTGATAATGACAATTTTTTTCTCTTAAAGTCACAACACAAGTATGCTTAAGTCTCGGAAAATTAATTTTCATTCATTACGAGATTTTTTTTCTGTTTCTTCTGTGTTTATGATGTGTTGTGCCTCCCTCCCATAATTTTTTTCCATTTTTTTTTTTTTTTGTTGATTTCTTTGATCATGATTAATAGCTGATAATTAATGAAGTGAAAGATAACAAAATTTCCTTTTTGATTGATTTTTATGTGTGTCGTTGCTTCAAAAGAAAACACAATTTGTGGCAAACATAGTGTTGCTTGATAAATTTCTATGATCAATTACCGAAATAATTGTCAAAATGTGGTGCATGGTGTTAAGACTTAAATGATGAATTGTCTGCCAGCCATATTATAGTTATTTGCCATACGATAGTTTTCTTTATTTTTAACGCTCTTATGAAGATAAAACGATTCATTATACAAGCATTACTTACAGGATAAATAGGAGTGTAGATTGAAAAAACTGTTGAAGATTGTAGCGGTCAAAGCTAGTTTTCTATTGGAAAATGAAAGTCACGAACTAGATGTGAGCACAAAAATTATTCTGCCCACGAATAACGAATCCGTACTTTTTGCCTAAACTTTGTGCCTTAGTGTCCTACCAACACATTTATGTGCTTCCGATTTTTAACAGTTAATTATGGTCATCTTATTGAAGCAACAGTCTGTCCAAAGCACCCTTGCCGTAATTATTAGCATTCAACAACACATACAAATAATAATTTATTTTTTAAATGGGTGTCCTGCCCCTACTGATTCGCCTTAAACGTTCTATCGCAGCATTTTTCGGAATATGGTTTATAAATTCGACTCCACTGGTTCAGCAAAACATACGTCAGCATGCGTCAATACACGTCGATATGCGTCAATATACGTCTATATGCGTCAAGATACGTCCACATACGTCTACATACGTCTATGAAATACAACAACAACAACATATCTCCGCTGTCTCTGAGAGTGTGCAGGAAGATCTGAAGTAGACCCATTCACATCACAAAACATACGTCAACATGAGTCAATAAGCGTCAATACGCGTTAACAAACGTCAATATGCGTTATCATACGTCAACACACGTCAACACACGTCTACATACGTCAATGAAACACAAGACTTCAATAAAAACATCGCCACTGTCTGTGAGAGTATGCAGAAAAATCCTAGACAGACACTTTCTTGTCGTTCACAAAAACTTGGCCTTTCGCAGACCTTAACTTGGAGACTCGTTTGAGACTTTGCATTGTCACTTGAGACTCGTAAAAACTCCAATTGACCCCGAAACTGAAGGCAAACAACCATAGATAACAACGTTTGTTTGCATAAATAGCCTCTATATCAGTTGCAAATGATTATCTTGAGCTATGAGATCCATTTCTAGATGAGTGCGAAGTGAACACACAAAATTGTCGAATTTATGGACAATATCCATCCCCCTGAGATCCAAAAGTCTTCAATGCATTCCATAGTCACTGTCTGGTGTGGAACGATTTTGATCAGGCCATTACAGCATTGACTATAAGTCGAAGATTGCTTAACTCTTTATTTTGTCCTGAGTTGGGTAACCTTGACAACAACAAAATGTAGTTTCAGCTGGAATGTGCAGCTCATGGTACAGAGTATACTCTGCTCACATGTCCGGGGAGTTTCACCACAGAGCCATAAAGATCATACGATTTGACTTTGTTAGACATTTTCCTGTAGGGATTTTATAGGTCTCCGTTGTATGGGAAATGTAAACAAACCACAGCGGTCCTTAAAGCCAATATAACCCACGCCATCTATCAAATTTAGCCTTATTTCGGCGCCAAAGTCATGGGAAATTCGATATTTCGGATGCATTCCACCCACAGAAGCTGTGGCAGACATATCATGACACATACTTTGTTTCATTTAAATTTAAAATTAGAAAGCGCTGGAATGCGTTGTAGTCAAGTAGGCAGCGTGTTGAGCACGGTTCAAATCCCAGTTGAGACATCTTCAACAAAACGCTGTAGATTTCGGGCAGAAATTTCCATGAAAAGTTTCTCAAAAAAATCTGTCGTTCGGGATCGACTGTAGATCACCGCCACTCATAGATAAAATGAACACACACAACATGGGTGGTAAGATGGTAGGTAGTAATCTGTTCATTTTGCAGAGAATGTTGATCACATCTCGAATTAATACCCTATGACTGTTTTTCGGCACAGTAATGAAGACTGTATAGTAAGCACTTGGAGAAGTGCACACCTTTTGATCCCTTCTTGCCAAGTCTGTTCCTGGCCTATTCGTTTCATCCAGATGACTACGTTTGAAAAGTTACCTTCTGAAAACCATAGCGTTCAGGCTTGTTGAAAAGTCTTTTTGATATTTGAAAGGGTTTTGAGCGGAGACCATTGTGTGCTGCAATATTGTCTATTGCCATTAGAACTGAGCTAGTTATTCAATTGAATTTTGTACTTTTACTGTCCTGGTTCTAGACAATGCTGTATGCATGCTGTATGTATTGTCAGATGAGGAATCCATGATATTATCTTAGCTGCTGCTTCTTGGGGTGCGTTTTAAAAACAGAAACCTTTAGTTCTTCATAATGAAATAAATTTGACTACGGTCTGCCTTTTATATTATTGGGCTTTGAAGGATTTTCTTTCAAGTATCGTTTGACTATTCTTAACTATTTCTCTCAGTGCATTTTATTTTCTTGTCAATTGATAAGAAATCTCTTTATTTTTTTTTTATTGTTGTTGTTGTTTTTCCTCTTTTTCTTCTTCTTCTTCTTCCAACCAATATATTTTAAATCGGTTTTCAAATGCTTATCTTTAAGTAAATAACAGAGACTTGGTTTTTTCTTATGCTTCTTTTGCATATTATAAGTCACATGAAAATAAGAAGAAGAAGAATAAGAGAATGAAGAGGATAAAGAATGAAAAATCATTTTGCATAAAAATATAGTCTTCTTTACAAAATCAAAAATCCAAATCAAAATCATGATAATTTTTTTCCCCCCTTTAGCTATTGTTTTCTTAAACTCGTAGAAGAAGAAGAAGAAGAAGTAAAACAGACTACGTATGTATATCGTTTATAATACGGATGAGCCACAAAATGTCAGACTGACATTGTGACAGACAAGAAAAACTATTAAGAAACCGGCAGCAACAGCAACAGCAACTATAAGAATAACAATAAAATGAAAAAGAGGGGAAACAGAACACAGAAAACCAAAAAAACTATTCAAATTGGACACTAAATGTGTCAGAGGAACTCTCTTAATTGTAAAGATTGATTGATTTACGATGAACAGGTCCTTGTTTTGATATGCGTATAAATTGTGGTCACTGACAATACATACAGATACACCAAACAACAACAGTTAATAAAAGTGATCAAGAAAAAATAAAAGGAAAACGAAAAAAATATGCCAAAAAGAGAGAGGGAGCAACTAAACAGGCTTGAAGACATTCACAATTTTCTTTACTGTGTTGCCATGTGTATATATGTAAGGCTTTAAGCATGGGCTTTCAAATGTTTGTTTGATTTTAGAAAAGGTTTTTAAATTCAGTTTATTATTGCTACTGCAACAGAGGCATTTATTTTAGCTTAGCTCAGCTCTATTGTTTACAGTTTTTAGAATGTATTGCACACTGTCATACAGTGTTTGAAGCCAACCTTAGATGGTGGTGGGGGGTTGGAAGAAAAATGAAAAATGAACTGCGGAACATTGGTTTATAAATTTTGACTTACGAATACATCGCTGTTTAGGGCTTAATCACATCCCATGATTTATTTGCTTGACTTTAAACTTTCATTTCAACTGTTCAGCGCAGTCACAAATTATTGAATTCTTGAATGATTTTCAAATTCATTGAAAAGGAAACAATTTTTCAGGTTTTTAAATTTTATTTTTCTTTAATTTAATTTGTTCTTCATTTTTCAACAGGCTTTAGATATTTTGTTTTGATTTCCTTTTCCTTTTTGTTTCCTTTCGAATTCCTCATTGCTGTTTATTTATTTTTATTTTTATTTTTTTTTCTTTAACGAGAACACAACAATTGTTAAGAAAATTTATTGTTTATTTTCAATTGATAATAAAAAAAAAAAAGAATTAAAAAAACAGTCATACTCAATCCATATACTACAGTAGGTCGTTCACTAGAGGAGTTGGATTTGCACAACAAAAAAAAAAAACACGCCTTAAAAGTCTTGATTTTAATTTAAAAACATACAAGAATTGCTGCAAGAATCTTACAAAATTTTATTCTTTATTCTTCTAGAATTTTCCCAATGATTATTCATTCCATCCATGCCTTTGGCAGCTCTATCAGAAGCAACATGCAGAAGATAATCGAGATTGATGTGAGAAATGAAGAACTTAGAAGACCTTAAAAAAAGTTTAAAGATACCGAATTGCAAGCATTATTAAATCAAGATCCCACTTTATGTTAGAAACAAACGATTTCTGATAAAAAAAAAGTCTAGAAAATACTTACGACACAAATTGAATGACAGAGAGTTCGAAATCCTAAACGGCCACTTCAGACATATTGCTCCAAAGACACGATAGACAATCAGTGTTGCATCAAGTTGTTACGAATGGCAATGGAAATTTTATTTATTTTCAGAATTTTAAACAGAAAAAAATTCCATCCATGATTCAATCTGGAAAACCATATCAATTGGACAGGAAGACAATGCTGTGTAGCTAGTGGCATCAAAACGGTGTGGTGTAGCATGAGCGCATAAAACCTCGCAAATCGTTAATAGAGATCCCTACCAACAACTCCTACTAGACTATGGCAACTACAAGACGAAGTCAACGTAATTTTGCATCATGACAATGCATCTGCACACGATGCATGGATACAATCAAGCTGTTTCCTAACCCGCCGTATTCACCAGTCTCACTCACTTCTTTCGACTACTAATTGTTTCCAACAATATTTCCCGCATTGACTGTGCAGCACTTCGATTCCAACGACAAGGCAGTCGAAAATTATGTTGACCAATTGGTTCGCTTCAAAACCACGAGCAATTTTTTGACTGAAAGATGGACACGCTGCAATTTGAATGAGTTGTAGCTTAGTTGGTAGTGTGTTGGCTTATTAGGCGTGAGTCCAAAGTTCAAACCTCATCCCAGAACTCTCAAACAAAACAGAAACAATTATTAAAACAATATATCCTTCCCTTAGCAGATTCCCGGCAAAAGCCTATGAAAAGTTTCTCAAAAATTCGTCGTTCGGAGACGACTCTGAACTGTAGCTCGCGCCGCTCATAGATAAAAATTGAACGCATAATCTTGCATGAAGGGTTGTGATGAACAATTAAGTAAAAACTGTGTGTTAAATATCTTTGAAATTTTTTATTTATGTAAAGGATCTATAAATGCCATTATATGTGTGGAATATATCATCGTTTAAATGTACGGTATGGCTTCTCTGGTTCGAGCGCATCCGAAATTTACAATTCTCCATGACTCTGGCTTGTAAAACAGGCTGAATTTAACTGATGGCATAAGTTATGTTAGCTTTGATGATCATTGTGGCTTGAGACTTATTCGCAGACACCTACAAGTTAAGGAAACCCCCAAAAGAAAGGGTCCAAAAGGTCAGTCTACAGTTAACACTCACAACATGGGTGGTATGAGAAAACTAGGTTATAATCCTGACTGCTTTTACTTTCCCATAAAAATGTTCGTGTTTTATTTTCACAAAATCCTTGCATTTCATATCGTTACATCGGATATATTAGTGGAGATTGCATGAAAACATAATTGCTCCTCTATGTATAATGGCATGTGAAATCTAGTGACTACAATTGGATTGTATTTCCGATGCCATTTCGCTTAGCAATCGGAATTACGGCAACCATTAAAATTTTTTTTTCTTTTGCCTTAATATTCCTGAAGGAAATATTGTGCA